>PVIW01012830.1:0-30208 GCA_004026585.1 Noctilio leporinus
GCTTATTTCACTAAGCATAATACTCTCCAGTTCCATCCATGTTGTTGCAAAGGGTACAAGTTCCTTCTTTCTTTCTGCTACATAGAATTCCATTGTGTATATGTACCAAAGTTTTTTGATCCAATCATCCATTGATGGGCACTTAGGCTGTTTCCAGTACTTGGCTATTGTAAATAGTGCCGCTATGAACATAGGTGTATTCTTTTAGTCTTTTTTTTTTTTTTTTGTCTGGGAAGCTCCTTATTTCTCCTTCTATCTTGAATGAGAGCCTTGCTGGGTAGAGTATTCTTTGTTGCAGGCCTTTGTTTATCATTACTTGAAATACTTTTTGCCATTCCCTTCTGGCTTGAATTGTTTCTGTTGAATAATCATTTGACAGCCTTATTGGAGCTCCTTTATGTTATTTGTCATTTGTCTCTTGATGTTTTTAGGATTCTCTCTTTTTCTTTGAGATTTGCCATTTTAATAATAATACGCCTTGGTGTTGGTCTGTTTGGGTTGATCTTCATTGGTACCTGCTGTGCTTCCTGAACTGGATTAATGTTTTAACTCATTATTTTAGGGAAATTTTCTATCATGACTTTTTTGAACAGGTTTTCCATTCCTTGTTTCTCTTCTCCTTCTTCTATCCCTATGATATGGATATTGTTATGTTTCATGTTGTCTTGCAGCTCTCTTAACCCCTCTTCAGTCTTGTTCAGCCTTTTTTTTTTATTCTCTTGTACTGTCTTGGAGTATTTGTCTACATTATCCTCCAACTCGCTGATTCGGTCCTCTACTTCCTCTAGCCTACTGTTGATTCCTTCTACTGTATTCTTCAATTCAGAAATTGTATTCTTCATTTCCTCCTGGCACTTATTGATATTTTCTATGTCCTTTTTCATGCTGTTGTAGCTCTCAGTAAGTTCCTTGTAATTTCCCTGGAGTTCTTTGTAGTTCTCCTAGAGTTGTTTATAGTATTCTTTGATGTGGCTGAGCTCACTGAGCTTCTCTAGTATCATTCTTTTGATACTAGATCATTCCTTATCTGATATTTCAGGTTCCTCTTTTTCATTTGGTAGTCTTTCTGGGGTTTCTTCCTTTCCTTTTGGAGATGGACTGATTCTTTTTTTCCCCATTCTGAGTGTCTACTGTTGCTTGCTTTCCCCACCCCTTAGGTTATCCTGCTTTGCCTCCTTGACTTAGTTGAGCACCCTTCTGTGATAGGAGATTTGTGGAGTTCAATGTTGCATTCTCCCATATTTTCTCCACTTGTTGTTCTTGGTGTGTCGTTTATTTGGGCTGTCTGGTTGTATTCTGTCCCTGTGGGCTACTCAGAGTTTTTCCCTTCTGGGCTCCAGCACCACGGTAGCAGCTGGAAGGGCACCAGTGCCACACAAGGAGAAACTGAAGTGTGGAATCAAGGTAAGCAGAGGCCACTGTCTTTTTTTCTAAACCCTCTCCTCACAAAGCCAGCATGCTGGTGCCATATCTGATACTCCAACATCCTACATTTAATCTCTTAGTTATCTAATTTGGTTCTGGATTTGTTTGTAGTTTTCTTTGACCTGGCTGAACTCATTGAGCTTCTTTATCACCATTATTTTGAATTCCATATCTGATAGTTGGCTTGCCTTTGTTTCATTTAGTGATCTTTCTGGGGAGTCCACCTTTCCTTTTGGTGGTGGACTGTTTCTTTTTCTCCCCATGTTTAGGTTTCATTGTAATCCAATCAGACTGTGGTTGGCTGCCAGGCTAAGGAACTGCTAGTCTGGAAGGACTGATTTAGTTATAATCCTTTCAGTCTGTGATCCACCACCAATCTCAGATGCAGCTTGGGGTGACAGACTGATTCAATTTTAAATCAATGAATGAGATACCAAACTCAGGCCCTACTTGGATAGACAGAGAGGTTCAATTGTAATCCAATGCATCAGCCACCAGTTCTGGTGCAGCCTGGTGGGGCAGATTCAGATATAAATCAATGAATCTATGATCAGCCACCAAGCTCAGCTGACACTGGGCTTGTCAAAAGATTGTATTTTAATCCAATGAATCTGTAGTCAGCTGCCAGGCTAAGGGGCCACTGGGCTAGACTGAAAGATTCAATTGCAATTCAATAAGTTTTTGATCAGCCACCAGGCCCAGGGTTCACTAGGCAGGACAAATCAACTCAGTTGTGAACCAATGAATCCATGATCAGCCACTGGGCTCACTTGCCGCTGTGCAGAGCACTTACACCTCTGCCATCTTGCCGGATCTCTGGTTTGGATTTGTGTAAGTAGGGTGCACTGACTGAGATGTGAGAGGTGTTGGGCTCTGGCTAAGGAGCAAGTGCCAGTAAATCTCGGGGTCCCTTCCAGTGAGCCAAGGGCTTAAGGAGAGGGAGATGTGTGAGAATGAGTGTTCCACCTGCAGGTGGGCAGTGGTGCTGTGCTTTGTTGGGGGCTTTTCTGGGGTCCCTATGCACTCTACTTGTCTCTGCAACCCACCTGTCCTGAAAGGTGTTAAGAGGAATAAATGAATGGTGAAAAGATGAATTCAAATGGAGAAGAAAATATAAACCTTTTGAACACACTCCAACAAAAATAAAAAGTAAAATGGAAACTGGAAATGCAAAAAAGGGAATTAACCCAAATCCTTGGAGGCTAATTTTATGGTGTGGGGCAGATTGTGGCAGGCACTAGACAAGGCTGAATTCCAGGACTGTGCTCACAAGTTTATTGGGAACATTCTGAAGATCCTGCAGGTTTATGAAAGAATCACATTGACAATCTCAATCACACATTAGTAAGCCATGGTTCATACCTCAGTTGGTAACTGGGGACTGCTAAGTATGATTTACTATAATAACGGGCCTGGTTGAAGGACCTTTTCTCATTCTTCTAAAGTTTACAATTCTGGGAGTGATAAATGCTCGATGTCCCCTTGGTGTGTGTGTGTGTTTGTCATGATCCCGAGCATCCACACTGGCCTGACCTGGGCCACACAGTCTCAGTGTGGTGGCACCAACAATTGGTGCTGTGAACATGATGCTGAGCCAGTGACTGTCATCACTAAGGCTCTTTCTCCTCTTGCAATGGGTTCATTGGTCTAAGTGCCAGATGTACAGTATGTATGTGTCCTGCTGGTGATCAGCTTAGACACTGGTCTGTGTGGGGCTGGAATTCACTGTTGAGTCCAGAAGAGCCTCTATTGGATTTACCTGATGTAGCACAGAAGGCTTCATGGTTCATGGGAAGTGGATACTGTAGTGTCCGAGTCTCCAGTTTCCATCTATGTGATAATTTTGTCTTTCTCAACAACCCACTTTTCTAACTCAGAGACTCCAGGGTGAGTGAGGATTCAATAATCCAGAGAAGTTCCATGACAGAAACTGACAGGAAGAGGAAACCACCCAGGAAATCAGCCCACACCTCCTACTGTACCTGCTCCTAGGATGGACCTGTGTTCAGAGACCTTGAATGTCCCCTGGTGTTTTCAGCCTCTCCTGCAGGGAGGTTTTTGCACTCAGGCTGACTTCCCCTCACTGTGTCTCTGGCACAGTAATACAGGGTGGTGTCCTTGGCTCTCAGGCTGTTCATTTGCAAGTACAGCCTGTTCCTAGCATTGTCTCTAGAAATAGTGAAATGTCCCTTCACAGAGGTGGCATAGTATATGTAATTACCACTACCACCACTAAAGTATGTGACCCACACCAGACCTTTTCTTGGAACCTGATCACAAAAATTCTCACTGTGATATCACAGGTACCTCATGGTCATGTCACATTAACAAAGTTTGGTTTTACAAAGCCACACTGTGCTGTCCCAAAGACTGCATGTGATGTCATAATGCACCACTGGGATTTCACACATGTTCACTGTGATACCACTGGCACCATTGTGAGTTAGCACAGCCTCACTATGATATCACAAAGCAGTCAAAGTGATGTCACAAAGACCCATTCTGATTCTGTGCACCCTTGGAGTGATGTCACAAAGCCCTTACTTTGATGTCACACAGCCGCCATGTGATGTCATAATGCATCACTGATAACACAAATTCTCACTGGAATATCAACAAACCCTCATTATGATGTCATACAGTCTCATTGTGATGTCACAAAGCCATACTGTGATGTCACAGACTCAATGTGATGTCACAATGCACCACTGTGTTTTCACACATTCTCACTGCGATGTCACAAAGCCTTTCTTGTGATTTCATACAGCCTCACTGAGATGTCAAAACACCCTCACTGTGGTGTCACAGTCCTTCACTATGATGTCACGCAACTTCATCCTGATATCATAAGGATCCACGGTGAGTTCACACAGCCCCCCTGAGATGTCACAAAGCTTACTGGAATGCCACACAACCTCATTGTGATGTCACAAAGCCCTCATTGATGTGACACAACTTCATGCTGATATCATAAGCACCCACTGTGATTTCACACAGCCTCAGTTTAATGTCACAAAACCTTCACTGTGATGGCACACGTCCTCATTGGGATGTCATAAAACTTCACTGTGGTTTCACACATCCTCTCTGTGATATCAAACTGTGCCAATGTGATGTCCTATTGCATCAATTTTGACTTGACAAATTCTCACTGTGATGTCACAAAGCCCTTTCTGTGTTTTCACACAACCTCAATGTGATGCTATAATACACCACTGTGATTTCACACATGCTGATCTGACATGACAAAGCCTCCATGGTGGTGTTATAGGCCTAGGACGTAATTTCACACAAACAAATGTGATGTCATAGGCATCTATTGTGGTTTCACACTTGCTCCTTGTAATATCACATAGCCTTCATTACAATTCCCCACAGCTTCACTCTGCTGTCACACAACCTTGTGATATCACAAGGACTCACTGTGACTTCACAAAACCTCACTTTGATATCTTAATCCTTTCACTGTGATGTCACAAAGCCCTCACTGTGATATCACACAACCTCAATGTTCGTTACTGTTCTCCACTTTGATTTTTCACTTGCTCTGTGCGATTTCACAAAGCTTTCACTATGACTTCACACATGCTCACTGTGATATCACAAGGCCTTCACTGTGGTGTCATAGGCCTAGAATGTGATGTCACACAACCTCATTTTGATACCTCAGGCAACATGTGGTTAACTCATTGTGAGTTAACATAGTCTCTCTGTGATAACCCAAACACTCATTGTGATTGCTGCAACCCCATTGTGATATTATCAAGACCCACTGTGATTTCACACAGCCTCATTTTGATATCACAAAGCCTTCAATGTGATGTCACAGAGATCCATTCTGATTCTGCACACCCTCACTGTGATGTGACACAGCCTCAATGTGATGTCATAATACACAACTGTGATTTCACAATTTCTCTCTGTGATGTCACACTAACTCATTGTGATTTCACAAAGCCACACTGTGATATCACAACACCTAAATGTTATGCCATAATGCACCACTGTGATTTCACACATTCTCACTGTTATCTCCAAAAGCTCACTCTATGATGTTACACAAACTTACTGTGATGTCACAAAGCTCTCACTGTGATGTCACACAAATTCATTGTGATATCACAGGAACCTACTCTGATTTCACACAACCTTAGTTTGATGTCACAAAACCTTCAGTGTGATGTCACACAATCTAATGTGATGCCATCAAGCTCCCTTCTGATTTTGCACATCCTAATTGTGATGCCACCAAGCCCCCAGTGTGATGTAACATATTTGTTTGATGTTATAATGAACCACTGTGAATTGACACATGCTCAAAGTGATATCACACAGCCTTCAGTGTGGTGTCATAGGACTATAATGCGATCTCTTAAACACTTGTTATGTTATCATATGCCTTCACTGAAATTTCACACATCCATGCTGAGATGTTACAAAGTATTCATTGTAATTTTAAAAAATTTAAAAAGCCTCACTTAATTTCACAAACATTCACTGTGATGTCACACTGCCTTACCATGATATTATAAGGACAAACTGTGATAATATAGTGCCTTAGTTTGATGTCACAAAACCTTCATTGTGATCCCATGTAGTCTTATTGCAATGCCACAATGCCTCAATGTGATGTTATGCATTCTCATCGGTGTCACAAACCCCTCAATGTGATTTCACAGATTCTTACCATAATATCAAAAATCCCTCCTGATGATGCCACACAACCTTATGGTGATGTGGAAAAGCTCCAGCGTAATTTTTCACATACTCACTATAATGTATCAAAGCCCATGGTGCAATGTCACACAACCTCAGCCCTCATTGCAAAGTAACACAACCTCATTATGATGCAGTGAGGACACCCTATGATTTCACAAAACCTTATTTTGATGTCACAAAACCTCATTGTGATTTCTTACACCCAGCATTTGATGTCACAAAGCCCTCATTTGATGCCACACATTCTCAATACGATGTCATAATGCATCACTATTATTTCACAAATTCTCACTGTGATTTCACACAAACTGTTACTTCTTTTTTTTTAAGATTTTATTTTATTATTTTTAGAAAGAGGGTAAGGGAAAGAGGCAGAGAGGGAGAAAGGCATCAATGTATGGTAGCGTTTCAACTGCCTCCAGCCACAGACCTGACTGGAGACCTAGTTTGCAACCTGGTTATGTGCCCTGGCTTGGGAATTGAACCTGCGACCTTTGGATTCGCAGGCCAGTGCCTTATCCACTGTACTACCAGCCAGGGCCCAAACTGTTACTTCTCAAAGCCTGACTATGATGACACAAAGGCTAAATGTGATGTCATAATGCATCACTGTGATTTCCCACATTCTCACTATAATGTCACAAAGCCTTCATTGTGATTTCACAGAACCTCACTGTTATGACACACATTATCATTGCATCACAAAGGCCCAATGTAATTTCACACAGCCTCACATTGGTGTCACAAAGCATTCACTGTGATGTCAATCTCATTGTGATGTCACAAAGTTCCATTGTGATTTTCCCATCCTCACTATGAAATCACTAAGCCTTCACTGTGATATCACACATGCTCACTTTTATATCACTTGGCCTTCACTGTAGTGTCATAGGCCTATTATGTGATTTCACATAATATCATTGTGATATCACAGGACACCATTGTGTGTTGACATGACCACACTGAGCTGTTGCACACACTCAGTGGATGTCACACAACCTCAACATGATACCACCAGGGCCCACTGTGACATTACATAGCCTCTGATTGATATCACAAAGCCTCACAATTTCATTATGACATCACAAGGCCCCACCATGTTTTCTCACATTCTCATTCTGATGTCATAAGCACCTCACTGTGATGTCTTACAGACTCAATATGAGTCTGTAATAATGCACCACAGTGATTTCACATATTCTCTCTGTGATGTCACAATGTTCTCACTGTGATGTAACATAGTCTCATTGTGATTTAACAAAGCCCAGACTGTGATGTCACTCTGTCTTGATGTCATATCATTATGCACCACTGTGATTCCACACATTTCTCTCTTTGATGTCACAAAGCCCACACTAATATTATACAACCTCATTGTGATGTCACACAGCACTCAATGTGATCTAACAACCTCCTCATGATATCATATGGACAACCTGTGATTTTACACAGCCTCACTTTCATGTCACACAACCTAACTGTGATGTCACAAAACTCCCTTGTTAGTTTGTACATCCATACTGTGATGTCACATACCCTCTTTGCGATGTCACACAGCATCAAAGTGATGTTATACTGTATGACTGTGATTTCACAAATGCTCACTGAGATACCACAAAGACTTCACTTCACGGTGGTTTCATGTGCATATAATGTGAACACACACAAACTCACTGATATATCACAAAGCTCCACTGTGATTTTATACATGATCACTGTGATGTAACAAAGCCTTCATTGTGATTTAACACAGCCTCACTGTGATGTCAGAAACCCTCACTGTGTTGTCATACAACCTCATCATTATATCACAGGGACCAACTGTGATTCCCCACAGCCTCACTTTGATATCACAAAGTCTTCACTGTGATGTCATGCAACCTCATTGTGAGGTCACAAAATGTTAGTGCAACTTCACATATCCACACAATGATGTAACAAAACCTTCTCTGTGGTGTCACATAGCCTCAGTGTGATGTTGTACAACTTCACAGTGATATCTCAAGGACCAATTATGATTTCACATACTTTTATGTCACATAGCTTTCACTGTGATTTCACAAAGCTCCATTGTGATTACAAACATCCTCACTGTGATATCACAAATCCCTCAGTGTGATGTCACAGTCTCATTGTGACATTACAAAACTCAACAGTGATTTCACACATTCTGTGATGTCACACAACCCACACAGTGATGTCACATAATTGTATTGTGATATCACAAGGACCCACTGTGATTTCGCCCAGCCTCACTTTGATGTCAGAACACCTTCCATGTAATGTCACAAAGCTCCATTCTGATTTTGCACATACTCTCTTTGGTTTTACAGAGCCTTCATTGTGATATCACACAGGCTCAATGTGAAGTAATAATGCACCACTGATATTTCACACCACTGCCATAAATTCTCAGGGTTGTCAAATTGTTCTATGATGTCATACAATCTCGTTATGATTTCACAAAGCCCTCACTGTGATTTCACCCAGCTTCAATGTGATGTGGTAATGCATCACTGTGATTTCACATATTCACACTGTTATGTCACAAGGCCCACACTGTGATTATACACAACCTCATTGTGATGTAATAAAGCCCACAGTGTGATGTAGCACAACCTCATCATGATATCGTAAGGGCCCATGTGATTTCACACAGCCTGATGTTGATGTCACAAAGCCTTCACAGTGATGCCATGAAACCTCATTATCATATCACAAAACTCAATTTTGATTTTGAATATCCACACTGTGATGTTATAAAGCCTTCACTGAAATGTCACAGGGACTCAATGTGATGTCATGGGTCTCCACTGTGATATCACAAGACTTACACTGGGTCTAATGGAGACTCCCTATCCCCCCACCCCCGATTTTTAAAACAGGTCATATCTGATTATTTAGTCAGGGCAAATTACAAACATCACTTCCCTTAGAATGGAGGTGGTGGTGGAGATGGAAATGTTGAGGCCTAAATTGAGAGTTCCACAAAAGATTTCAGATTCTGCTCATGCCATGTGATAACTCACCCACATACTAATCAGGCCAGACCTTGTTGAGCTGTCTAGAATTTGAGGAGCTCCTGCGTGTGCTGAGTGCTCTGGCCATAGATGTGGAATGTGGCTTCCAGCAGCCCCAAGATTTCTTGCATGATTCCACTCCCAACAACAGTCTGTCACCCAGGATCTTTGTTTTTTTTTTAAATAAATAACCAAATAAATTTTATTTTATTTTATTTATTTATTTTTATTGTTGTTGTATCACATCCATTGCCTTTTTGCTCCCCTCCATCCCCCTCCCCACTCACCCATCCCCCCCAAAGTCAATCCCACCTGTTCTCCATGTTCATGGTTCCTTCATACTAGGTTCTTGTCTAAGCTGCTCCCCTTCCCTGCCTCTGCCTCCCCTCTCCCCCTAACCCCTTTCCCCCTCACCACTGAAGGCGTATGCACTGTATTCATATATTTGGTTCTGTTTTGCTTGTTGTTAGTTTTGTTCATTATTGTCCTGTAATGGGTGAGATCATATGATATTTGTCCTTCGCTGACGGGCTTATTTCACTAAGCATAATACTCTCCAGTTCCATCCATGTTGTTGCAAGCAGTACAAGTTCCTTCTTTCTTTCTGCTATATAGAATTACATTGTGTAAATGTACCCAAGTTTTTTGATCCAATCATCCATAGATGGACACTTAGGCTGTTTCCAGCACTTGGCTATTGTAAATAGTGTTGTTATGAACATAGGTGTACATAGGTTCTTATGAATTTGTGTTTCAGGATTCTTTGGGTATAGTCCAAGCAGTGGAATAAAATCATGTCACCATATTAAAATTCTAAAGATAAACATGCATATGTACTCATTTTAAAAAGATTTTATATATTATTTTTAGAGAGAGGCAGAGAGGGAGAGACACATCAATGTATGGTTGCCTTTTTCATCTGACTCCAGCTATAGACCTGGCTGGAGACCTGGCTTGCAACCTCATTGTGTGCTCTAGTTGGGAAGTCAAACAAGTTACCTTTGAGTTCCTCAGGCTGGCCCCTTACCCACTGTGCCACCAGCCGGAGCAGATGTTTACTTTCTTCATTTCCTGGATGTGCCTTTCTTGATGTCAGCTTGTGTCTTGGTCTGGGCCTAGTCAGCCTTTTGGAGATCCACTGTCTTTGTCTGTCTTCTTCAGTTGTTAATTCAATCAGTCTGTGATCAGCAGTCAGGCGTAGGTACGCCTGGGCAGTGAGTATTAATTTCTGTGAGGGTGGCTATGGCGTTCCTTCAGGCTACCACAAATTGGAGAGGAATGTTCTACCTGCTGTATGAGGATGGGTCAGCACTGGTAGACTGCTCCTTCATTTCTCTCCTAAAAGCTATGCCCCAAACTTTCTTTAAGTGTCTGTAGACCACTCTGCCCTCCCTCTGCTGGATCCCAGCATGAGTGACAATGTATTTTCTTTTTCTTTTTCTTTTTTTTTCTTTTTCTTTTTTTGCATGGTCCCTGAAAGAACTCGGTCTCTCTTTCTAGCCAGCATAGCCTGGCAGATTTTTTTCACAGTTGAATGCTGTTTTATTCTAAGCTTTATTGCTGTAGGCTGGGAAACCCAGATGGGGGTTTGGAACCCACCCTCCTCATTTGGAACCGCCAACTGCAGAGATGTTTCTCTGTCACTTCAACTGCCGTCAGTGGGAGCCTAGCCAGCCCTCTCATATCTCCACACTTCTCCAAGATTTGTTGTGATGAAGTGGCCTCTTCTGTTTGGTCCGTGGTTATAAGGCTTCTCTCCAAGTGGTGTTCTGTTGGTTATTGTGTTTGGTTTCATCTCAATTCAATTGTAATTCCAGATTGGTCCTGTTGATACCAAAGCTGGTGAAGGTATATCCAGAAGCCTTGCAGGAGACCTTCACTGAGGTCCCAGGCTTCCACAGCTAAGCTCCAGACTGTAGCACCAGCCCTTGTATGTGTATGACTATGGAGAGGAGACAAAAATGGGTGTAATAGGTCCTTGACTCTCCCTGGTCTCCTCCTGAACCCAGGGACTAGGAAGCCCCTTACCTGTAGCCACTTCTATCAGGAAGAAGATTCTCCAGATCCAGTCTATGGTGAGGGGCTCTGCAATCAGGACCTCTGTAGGGGAGGATGTAGCTGCGACTGATGCCCTTAGGGCATAGGCAGACAAACATTAACCTAGTCCACCTCTTCTCATTTACATATTCATGAAGCATAGCACTTTATAGCTGAATATTTGACCCCATCTGAGGGCAGAGAGAGAACATAGGGACCATGTTCAGAGGGAGTCTGAGGCTCCAATTCCTAAACAGTGTTGTAGCATATGTGTCCCCTGCAAGGTCCCTGAGGTCTATGCAGATATAGCACACATGAAACAGGCCCCTACAGGACATTCTCCTCATTGAAAACATACCTTTGAGTGACACATAGACCACTTAGATAAGATCTTTGCTTTAATACTTAAAGCTCATATTCCCAGGATCAGGCTGTCTCCAAAATGCAGAACTGATTAAATTGAAAACATGATCACTGTCTCCAGCTCCTCAATGTCCAGCTATAAAGTAGCCCTAGCAATACCCCCATTGGTTCTTCTTCTCTCATCTTACCATTTGTAAGTCTGTGATAAAATATGATATTTACAGTCACCTCCTGTCCAACCATTATTTTAGGTTTTTTTTTTTTAATTTTAATTTTTATTTTATGAAAGTAAGAACATCCAGGACCTCAGAGGAAAGTTCCCTCTAGATCTCTCTGCACCTGTTCCTGGGGCAACAGCTCCAAGATTGTGGGTCCCATGCACCCCCAGCTGCCCAGCATGTACCCTGCAGGGGATGGTCCTGTCTTCCATCAAAGATCATGGACCTCTCAGTGCAGAGTGAAAGGCAGCACCCTGTGTTCAGGATGCATTTTCTGGAAAACCATATGTTTAAACATCTTAGGATACAGAGAACTGGCCTTACTAAATCCCAGTGTTTCTTTAGGGAGTGCTTTCTCTGGATCAACCTGATGCACTGAATCAGCTTCCACTCTTGAGTCCAGAAGCTCTTGGTGGCTTTGGGGGACTCTGCTGTCCTCAGGTTCCTCTGCTTGCATGTCCCATCAATGTATCATTGTATGTGGTCCTAATTCTGTTGCACAATAAATGAAACACAGACAAATGTACACACACACACACACACACACACACATTCTCTCTCTCTCTCTCTCTCTCTCTCTCTCTCTCTCCCTCCCTCCCTCTCTCTCTCTCTCTCTCTCATGGTTTTCATAGTAATGACATGAAGTCTTCCTTCTCCCTTGTTACCAGCACATGAGCAGCATCCCCAATCTCACCTGGATGGAGTGAGTGACTTTTGTTCAACCTTCATCACCATCCACATCCAGGAACTCTCACTTTCCCAACCTGACTCTATGCCCATTAAGTAATAACACCCCATTTTCTGCCTCCTGCCCCAGCCACCCTTTTCAGCTCTGTCTCCATGCCCATGACCCACCATGTCACAAATGTGGAAACACACAGCCTCTGAGATTCTGAGAATGACATGCTTCCCTGGTCATTGTGTATTCAAGGCTCATATGTGTTCTAACATCGATCTACTTTCTCTTGTTTGTAAAGGGGATGATATATTGAGTTGAAGATGGAACACATTTTGCTATTGAGTTTCCTATTCCATCTCTCTTGTTTTCATAAAAATTCAGTTGCTTGCCAATATATGTTTTATTTTTTTCTGTTTTTTTTTTTTTTTTTTTTTTTTTTTTTTTTTTTTTTTTTTTTTTTTTTTTTTTTTTTTTTTGTGATCAGTAAGAAGGGGACTCACACCAGAGGAGTACAAAAAACTCAGATGAGAGGAGTTAACATGTGATCACATGAACTTGATAGGAAATACTTGTGACAGAGGCTGTGCTGAGTTAGGCCAAACAGTAATAATTTCCATAGTGGGCTGATGGTCCTCTGCCACAGTCTTCTGTCCATCCTGAAAGCAACAGGGCGAAGATAAATGGAGAGTTAGAGATAATGCTTCTGTGATGGGGTCAGGGCTGATGGGGCTCTGGGTCTAACAGTGACCTGTCCATCTATGGGTCACATCTGCTTCATCCTGGTAGACCTGGGATAGGGCACTCATTCTATCCCTAATCTGGGCTCTAAGGAAATAAGATACCATGATGGAAGAGAGTTTCAGGGAAATTGAGGAGTGAGGGTAATGTGAGGGTCACAGAAGAGTCTCAAGGAGTATGATATGCCTCATCTAGGTCATTGTCTTAAAATGGCTCATAGAAACACAAAGGTAATATGTGGGTACCCATTGTCTATATATAGGTGGACCCCTACATTAACTGCCTAATGACCCACCTAGTTCACCCTCTCAACAGAGTCAGACAGTCTTTCCCCACATGATCCTTAATGGCATCTTCAACATTCACCACCAGGAGATTTATCTGCTGAATGAGAAATCAGGGGAAAGAGCTGAGGAAGTTCATGGGGAAAACTTAGAATGTGTGTTAATAACAAAGGCTGCAGTAAAACTCGAGTCATCCCTTGGTTCATACCTTACAGGTAATGGAGCAAATGTAACTTCAAAACTTTGAGAACACTTGTTGTGCAGGGAGTCTACTCAGGAATCCTGAATCCCCCAGAAGCTGCAAAACTTGGAAATAGGCAGCTGACCCACAACCTTTGTTAATATGAGAAATTTTTCTGGTAGTGAAAACTGAGATGAAAAATGTCCCATCAAGAATCCTGTCTGATCCCTGACTTATTCTAAATTGCTTGCTCATAATCATGGATTGATGTGAACCTGATTCCCTTTCTATTGCTGTTGTCGGGGGCACTCAGCAGTCTGAACCCGGGCTGTGATGCTGGACATCTGGGAACTATATAGCTTCACCCTCCTGCATGCATCTGCCCTCATCTGGACAAGCTGACAAGAAAGCCTTGGTGATCACTCCTTTGCCATCATGGGAGAGTCAGTCTACAAAAGTCTCTGCCCAACACAAGGACCATCCATTACTCTTACCTTCTGACTACAACACAGACTGACCCAGGGTCCTGGTTCAGCTCTTGGAAGCCACTTCACCAGTGTTGGAAAGGCCTGTGCAGCCCTCCTGAGAACTTGATGATGTGTGAAATGAGCTCCGTCGGATCCCTTGGTGTATGGGCACCATCAGACTCAACATCTGAAGATACTTTGGGTGGGAGCCCATCTGGGTTTGCACAGGGGCTGCAGCATCAGTGCTGTTCACAGGGCACTGTGACCATGACCACCACCACTGGTTCTTTCTTCTCTGTCGGGACTGACCACTGCTCTGCTGGTTGATGGCAGGTGACTCTGGGAGGTGCCATTTGAGGCTGGGGTGTCTTTGTTGTTAGTGTTTTAATCCTGACTCAGGAGAAGAAGCTGGGGGCACGAGTCAGATGAAGAGCAAACCCCAGACTAACACAGGAACCTGGGGCTGAGGCTCCGCCTGCACCTGCTCTGATCGCTGGCTCCATTGCGCCCCCTGGTGTCCTGAGCACCCCTGCAGCCCAGCCCTCCTGTTTTCTCCAGGGAGGTTTTTGTCTGGGCTCAGGCTGACTTCCCCTCACTGTGTATCTGGCGCAGTAATACACAGCCGTGTCCTGGGTAGTCATGGAGCTCAGCTGCAGGAAGAACTGGTTCTTGGATGTGTCTCTGGAGATGGAGGTGCGGCTTTTGAGGGATGGGCTGTAGTAAGTGTTTCCATCATAAGTTATGTACCCGATCCACTCCAGTCCCTTCCCTGGGGGCTGGCGGATCCAGCTCCAACGATAATCACTACTGGTGATGGAGGAACCAGAGACAGCACAGGTGAGGGAGAGGGTCTGCGAGGGCTTCACCAGTCCTGGGCCTGACTCCTGCAGCTGCACCTGCGACAGGACACCTGGAGACAAAGTGCATCAGTCCATCAGTCACAATCAGTCACCTTCATCACAAAGAACCAGAGTCAAATACAAGAGACTCTCACCCTGGGGCACTGTCACCAAACACAGGAGGAGACTCAGCAGTGTCATCTTCTTCTAGAGCACAGCTGTGACTTCTCCAGAGAACTCAGCCCTGTGTGAGGAGCGAGCTGGGAGCCTCTACAGCCCAGGGGAGGATTTACCCTGGAGCTGGGTAGAGAAATTTGCATTCAGGGCACCATTTCCCATATAAGTTGAGAGCAACTGAGGATAGGCTGTCTGACAATTCTGGGTCGCTTTGGGAACAGTTCCTTCTTTGAACTCACTCACTGTATAATTCAGGAGTAGGGGATCACTTGGTTTATGAAGAAATTGCACATAAAACTGTGGTGGATAGAAGAATCTTTGAAACTTTTCAATTCTCCTGCATTTTCCAAACAGATTTAAACTGGTTTATTAGAATTGTCTGTTTTTGAAACCCAAATATATCTATACTATATTTACAGTTTTCAAAAATTTATGTCATAATTTAATATGCAATAATGTTTATTTTAATGTAAGGAAAAATAAAGCCCAATATTATATTATATTTAATATAATATTTTTTGTATTTGTGACATCAATTTTATCTAAGTAATTACCTCCAAATCTCAGACAGGTATGGCATTCTTGATTCTTGATTTTGGCAATTTTGTAATTATGTCCACTACTCCCTTAGTGATCAATTGTGACACAAACCCAAGGCACATTGCTATTACATCAATTAGTTGCATCAGAAGTAATCATGTTTTTTACATGAAAATTTTAAAAATTTAAAAAGTACAGCTGGCCCTGGATGGTGGCACAGTGGATAAGGTGTTGACCTGCAAACCCAAAGGTCACTGGTTCCATTCCCAGCCAGGGCACATAATCAGGTTGCAAGCCAGGTCTCCAGCCAAGTCTATAGCTAGCTGGAAGGAGGTGAAAGGCAACCATACATTGATGTCTTTCTCCCTTTTTGCCTCTCTCCCTCGCCTTCTCTCTAAAAATAAGAAATAAAACCTTTTTAAAAAGAGTACATATGAATGTCTACCATCAGAATTTTGATATGTTGACATGGTCTTAAAAGGGCATTTACTGACCTGTTTTCTCAGGCTAGTGTTGTCAATGGTATTGGGGTTCAGAGTGAAGAAAATGAGAATTCCTAGAACAGATTTGCTTACAGGAAAGGGAATTTGAACAGTGATGGGAAGGCCTTACTCTCATCTTCCCTGTGTCCTGTTTCTGGAGATGGCCCCTGTGATCAGATGCTGCTGGGCTCTCCACAAATCACAATTTGTTCTTATTGTATAGTGAATACTATCTTCCAGCATGCATAGTGTTTAGAATTATATTCTCTGACTGGGCTTCTCTTTCAATCCCATGAATAAAAATTTGTAGGGTCTGTGTGATAAGTAATTTTAATTTTAATAAATTACTATGCATCTCTATTTTTAATGGGACCTCTATTGGTTTTTATAAAGGCCAAAGAGAATTGCCAACCTCCATTGTCCATTATCATTGGTTACAGCAGCCCTAGGGACTAGACAGGTTCTGGTTTCAGGAGCTGAGTGCTGCTGAGAAATTAACCAAAAATTTGGGAGGGACTTTGGGGAGATGTAAGAGTAGGGTGTTAACATTTTTTTAGTCATGTGAGAGAAATATGTCTGATTTTCATGAACAGATTGTTACTAACTTGTATAGGTGATAGACTCTGTCACCGAGGTACCACAAGGAAGTACAAGGCATGAGACAGGTTATGTTTATATTTTTTCTTTTCACTTCCTTAATGGAATCTTTGGTGGGAAAAAATGATTCAATTTAAGCCAAGCCTAATTTATAATGAGGTTCTTTAATGGGTCCTGTTTTTGGGTATATAAAACTACCCAGAAATTAGTGAGCCTTCATTGCCCCTGCTGTTTGACTACAGCAGCCATAGACTTTGGTACTAGGTGTGATTGCAAATGAAAAATTACCCACAAATCTGGGAGTGACTTTGAAACTGGGTAAGAGGAGGTTGCTGGACTTAGTTTGAGTCACATGACAGAAATATTCCTGATTTTAATGACCAGAGTGCTACTCAAACTTTGGGTTTAAATATTCTTCCAGGAAGCACAGGACATGGTAGAGACAGATTATATAATCTTCTAAAATACCTAAATATTGATGGGCAGAAGTTATTTAAATGTTTAAATATTCCCCAGGTAGAAATCAAGAGAAACAGGAATATGTCATTGCAAACAGGTGGGAAGGAGATTCTTTATTACCCACCTTCACATTTTCACAGTATCTGTTTTATATTTGGTACAAGATCACAAGTCCTGGGGATTAGGTGTTGGAGAAGCTCTTGTGATGGTGTATCTGTATGAGGAGCTATAGTTTCATTGCATCAGGACCATTAACTCAGTCCAACATCATCATCATCAACATTGTTACAATTACCATCATGTAAAGCATAACTATCATCATCATTATCTCTGTCACTAACCTCATCACCATATCCATCACCATCAATGTTATCATTTTTATTAGTTATTAGAATTCTTGTTGTTTTCTGTATACATGGTGGTTGCTCACACACTATGACCATTCATTGAAAGAAAGCAGTGCTATCTTCTTAGATGACAAAGCAAGATTAACATCACAAAGCTCAACCTTTAAGTTGACCTAAGACTTTCCAAGAAGCTGAAAACCTTGGAGAGGGAATAGTTTCCATTTACGATGTTGGAACAAGACCCCTATCTAATTGTGACATCATCACCAACAACACAATTACCACTCCCACCATTGTCATCATTTGATTACTTATAATTTCTCCTCTTCTTTTCTATGGAAGCAGTGACTATCCCTATATATTGATGGTTTATCTCTGTTTTTGTACATTTAAATAGCTATTAGGTGGAAAGAGTAGTCAGATTCTGTTTAATTTTATGTTTGACTTCTGACAAAAAAAAAAAATAAATAAACAATTAAAAAGTCTACATTCATCTTCTTTTCCATCTGCCCCACATGGGAATCCTAATTAGATAGGTTGGGTCCCCTCTCTACATGTCACTGGAAGACACGGAGCAGAATCACCACCTGCATCCCCCAAAAATGAGTTCTGAGCTAGTCTCCTTTCCTGACTTTATCAAAGCATGCCTTATTTAGTGAGAGGCCTTTCCTATTCCTCCCAGAGATGTCAATGATATGCATGATCAGTGCTGAATGTCCCCTTGGTTTGCATATTTGTCATCAGTCTGGACATCCACACCAAGCTTTATGATTATGTAAGTCATGGATAGGGGATCATCAAGTTTATGAAAAAAATTGGAATTTGTTAAAAAGGTGGCTTTACCTTTCCAAGCATAAGAAAAAATGTTGGAAGAGATGAGTTTGTGACACTTTTAATTTCTCATGCATCTTCCATACATATTTAAACAAGTTTATTGGTATTATTTCAAGCAAATTCTAAATCCCAATACTCTACTATATTTACAATTCCCAAATTTACATAATAATTTAATATACAAATAATATTTATTTTGGTGTTAAATTAAAAAATAAAGCACAGCTATATTTAATATCATATTGGATACATTTATGGCATCATTTTTTCTAGGTAATTACCTCCCTGTCAAAGGCAGGTGTGCCATTTTTTATTCTTGATGTTGGAATATTTATAATTGTGGCCATTATGCTCTCTGTAATCTCTTTTGATACACGAGCCCAGAACCCATTGCTGAAACTTCAAAGTAGTTGCATCAGAAGGAATCATGTTTTCACATGGAAAAAAAGGGGAAAATTAAAATAGTACTTACGAGTGTCTATGATTAGCATATTTAAATGTTGAAATTATTTCAGCAGGAGATTTATAGACCTGTTTTCTAAGTCTAGTGCTTTCAGTGATGTGAGATTCAGGTGGAGGGAGCTGAGGAGAATTCCTGCCATAGATTTGCTCACCAGAAAGAGATATTCTGCCCTGACTCCTAGCCTCTGTGTCTCCTGTTTCTGGGGGTGGTCACAGTTGTAAGAGGCTGCTGGGATCCCCACACAACATGTAATATTCTTTTTTTTTTTTAAACTTTATTGTTGTTGTATTACATCCATCCCCTTTTTGCTCCCCTCTGTCTCCCTGTAATATTCTTAACATAAATTACAGTCATTCTTCCATCACTCATATGGTTTGAAAATATATTCTCTGTATAGAATTTTATTTTAGTTACCTTCATATATATATTATTTTATATTTTGGGAGGACACAACTATTTATTTTAATAGAGGTCTGTTCATCACTAATTTAATATGTTTTTTGCATTAAAAAATCTCAGAAACTGATCAGCTCCCTTGTCCATGTTCATTGGTTACAGCAGCTGTAGGTACTATAATAGACTCTGGTTCCAGGAGTGCATTGTTGTTGGAAAATAACCCATGAATCTGAAAGTGACTTGGCACTGCTTAGGGGGAGAATGGTGGACTTCATTTGAGTCACATACCAGAAATATATCCGATTTATATTAATAGAGTGTTACTAATAATATGGGTTTAAGGTTCTTCCAATGAAAACCCACAAGGATGTATAGAGAATGAAAGACAAGTCACATAATCCTAGAAAGTATTTAGGTATTGATGCACAAAAGTTGGTGAGAAATAGAAATGTTTAATTTTCTGCAGGTAGAGTTCAAAGGAAATAAGGAACATGTTATTATTGCAAATAAGATATTCCTTGCAATCCACATTCACATTTTTTACAGTGTCTCTCATATAAGGTAATATAAAATAATATGGTGTTGGTTCTAGGGGAGTAGGAGAGCAGCTTTGGGGTCCTTACTCATCTAATCACACAAAGACTGCCCTAATCTGATAATTCACTGGAGCTCTATTTATGAAATCTCTCAATCCTTACAGGGAAGAGAGGGCACTGATAACTAGGGGAGCCCTGGGAACAGTGTTACTCTATGAGGAGTCATAGTTTCATTGTATCAACCCTCTTGAAACAGTAACATTGTCATCATCATCATCACCATCATCATCACCATCCTTAGTTGCTCTTTCATAATTGTTCTTATTTTCTATAGACTTGGTTGTTGTCCCCACTTAATGATTCTTTATTTTATGCTCATTTTTATGGTTGATCAGTCAAACAGGTAGTCATAGTCTATTTTATGTGATTGTGACTGCTGGGAACTAATGACTTCTTCCATCTTCTTCTCCATCTGCCCAACATGAAAGTCCAATAAGAAAGCCTGGGTCACCTCTGTAGATGTCATTGGAAGATTGAAACCAAACAAGCCCATGAAAGCAGAATTTCTCCACTATCAGCTGGACAAAATACGAGTCCCAAGTTATTCTCCTTTTCTGGCTCTATTAAAGCACATCTGGCTAGCTGAAGGGTCTTTTCTATTTTTCCTCAATTTTTCAACTCTCTGTGTGATAACTTCATGTCCGCCTGTGGTGTGTTGCTATGAGGCACTTCCACACCAAACTGTCCTGAGTCCCCTTTCCTCTGTGTGGTGGCCCCTCACTTGATTCTATGAGCATGATGCCATGCCTATGATTGTCACCATCAAGGGACTTCCTCTTCTGGTGTTGGGTTCATTGGCCTAAGTGTCTGTTGTCTAGCATACATGTATCTTGTTGGTGGAGAGTTTTTAAAGTGAGCAGTGTGGGGCTGGAATGCACTATTGGGTCCAACAGAGCCTTTATTAGATTCAGCTGATGTGGCACAGATGGTTTGATGATTCATTCATTGGAAGGGAACACAGCTGTATCTGAAAGAGTCTGTCTTTCATAGACGTGAGAATGATATCCTTCGTGACAATACACTTTTCTAACTCAGAGACTTTAGAGCGAGTGCAAATTCAGGA
This sequence comes from Noctilio leporinus, assembly GCA_004026585.1. Taxonomy (NCBI): domain Eukaryota; kingdom Metazoa; phylum Chordata; class Mammalia; order Chiroptera; family Noctilionidae; genus Noctilio; species Noctilio leporinus. The sequence continues at coordinate 20,925 of PVIW01012830.1, forward strand.
ATCCAGAGAGGCTCCCTGAGGAAAACTGTTACCGGAAGAGGAAACTACCCAGGAAATCTGTCCATCCCTCCTATTGCATCTGCTTCTGGGACAGTCCTTGCGTTCAGATACCTTGAGCACCCCCTTGTGGTTGTAAACACTCCTGCAGGGAGGTACGTGTCTGGGCTCAGGCTGATCGCCCCCGCCCCTGTGTCTTTGGCACAGTAATACACGAGGTGTCCTCGGCTCGCAGACTGTTCATTTGCAGGTACAGCGTGCTCTTGGCGTTGTCTCTGGACATAGTGAATCAGCCCTTCACAGAGCTGGCATAATACGTGGTACCACCACTAGTACTAATTATTGAGACCCACTCCAGCCCCTTCCCTGGAGCCTGGCTAACCCAGTTCATGTCATAGCTACTGAAGGTGAATCCAGGTGCCATGCAGGAGAGTCTCAGAAACCCCCTCCCCAGGCTGCGCTAAGCCTCCCACAGGTTCCACCAGTTGCACCTCCCACTGGACACCTGCAAACAGAAACATACCCTGGTCAGAAACTGTCAACCATCCACTGTTTCTTTCAGTCATATCCACTCACATAATCAATGTCTCTCATTCTCCATAAATTACATCATAAACTTGCAACAATTAAAACGCAGCTGAGCCCTGACTGGTGGCACAGTGGATAAGGCGCTAGCCTGCGAACCCAAAGGTCGCTAGTTCGATTCCCCAGCCAGGATGCCTGGCCAGGCTGCAGGCCAGGTTGCAGGCCAGGTCTCCGGCCAGGTCCATAGCTGGGGGTGGGTGAAAAACAACCATGCATTAATGTCTTTCTCTCTGTCTCTCTCCCTTCCCCCTCTCTCTAAAAGGAATAAATAAAATCTTTTAAAAAAATCTCCTTTAAAAAAAATGCAGCTGTGCCCAAACTCCAAGGTGAGTGGTCTGTGTTCTTTCCTGATAAGTCACTGGGAACTCCTGGGAATCCCAGGCTGGGCTCCTGTCCCAGAGCTGCAGAGTCAGAGCTGGACTGCTTTTAATGAACAGAGGGGTCATATTTGCATGTCCTTCTACTATGTAGGGAGCTCTGGACTTACGATCTACCAATTGGGCTGCATCTCACTTCAGGTGACTGTTCAAGGGAAGGTGGTCACTAGCATTTTAACAATTGAACACAGAATCCTAATCAACCCTTGTTCATGTTAACAGGCCATGTTTGGTAACTGAATATATCATGTGCGCCTGGACATGTAAATGTGAGTGTTAGAAGGTCAGGTGTAACTGTTAGTGCTACAGCTGTCCCTGTGATCAGGCTAGGCATAGGTCACTGTCCCCTCACATGCTCACTCTGGACCCCCTAATTCTGTCTCACATTGTGGGAAGGAGGCTGTTGTGTGTGGTTGCTTATTGGGAAGACACAGGCGCAGAGAGCACAGACATGCTGTGGACCTTGATCACCTGGCCACCACTAGGCATTTAACTGATGCAAACTTTCTTCCTCCTGTTGAAGACAATTAGAGAAAGGAATAGACTAGTCATACTGACCCCTTGCTTCCACTGCTTGAAAAGGCCACCTTGTCTACAATGGGGAACAGAGTAAAAAGACACCACCTGCACATACTTTTTTTTTTCCTACAGCTGGTCCAAAGCTGTGTGGACTGCCATAGATAAGGCAGCTACCATAACCTCAATTTAATTGATCCCTGAGTGTGACAACTATAGATGAACCTTTTTCTGTGAGCCAGGACTTCTAGTCCATTTCAGACTATGACTGTTGAGATGAAATAAACATTCTGCAAGGTGTCTCCACAGCTGTGTTGGGGGAATCATCTTGCTTAACATTATATGTCAGACCATGTGCTGTAGTTACCAGTTCACTGTAATGTTCACTGTGTTAGAGGCATGGAGAGCATCTGGAGGAAGACTGTCTACACCATGGGCTTGGTTAGGATGCATAGTGTCTTCTGAAAGACACTGCCATGAGTTGGCTCATCCATACACATGCAGGACCTAGCCCAGAGCCTGAAGCCTGCTGTCCATGGCTATATTACCCTATCTACTCCTGGGATATCAAATGACCCAGAATGACTGAGTTCCATACTCCTGTTCCCATTGAACACCTCTTACCCTCTATGGTTATCAGGTTCCCTTGTACAAGAAGAACTTACATAGGAATTTACATCACGGAATCAGACATCATCATGTTGAAAACTTCTTATAACTAAACCTGACCAATAGCAGCATCCCAGCCATGTGTAAAGAGGGTCAATGCTGGTAAGGAGCAATTTATGTCTCTCCATGGTGAGCTGGGCATGAATTTGCTGTTCACCTTGCAATGATTGGTGGGTAATCCACATGATGAGGTTACAAGTGCCAAGTGGGTGTGGTGTCTATCCTGTGGCAGCTCATGTGCCAAGGATAGAATCCATGGCCCAGTTTCAGGGAAACCCTGAAATGAACAGAATTGACCCTGGAAACTCTGGAGCAGTATTAGAAGGGCCAATTCAGATTCCTGAACTCTGATCATCGCTGACCTTTGACACAATAGAACAACCATCCTTTGTTTGGGACTCTGAGCTCACTCTATATTAATGCAATTGAATTGGAGTTTCAATGTTAATTAGTTAATAATATCATCTGCATTGGCACAAAAGACCAATTAGTTTTTTTTTTTTTTTTTCTCTAAGGTAACTCTAGTAGCACTTAGTTGCTTTAACTTGCTTCAGAATAATTTTGTTAGATTATATAATGACACCTGTCATATCCATTTCCTTTAAAAAGCAACTTATCAAAATTGGTGAAGATTTGTGTAGTAATTTTAATCCAGATATTGGAAGAAAAATTAACAACTTTTTGGCAAATTATGCATTATTATTTCAAAAATGCTAAAAATCTAACTGAAACTCACATTTAAAAATCTGTGCAGTTGTTTGAGAATATGTTGTGAGTGATCTAATGTTTCAAGTGATGACTGCAAAGTTTCTAGCTGGAGTTTTTCACTGGACTTCAATGCTTCATGGCTGGTTAGACTATTTGACATTGATAGTGATCAAATTGAGATATTAGTTGAGATTAATTAATGTATCTCTTTGGAGATAGGCAACATATCCAAAACATCCAAATCAAGCATTGAAAATAATCTGTACCATTTCAATTTTGTTAGTATCTTTGATGTCTGGGTTGCACAAAGTTTACCAAAATAGTAACAACAATAATAAAAACTATGAGTGTCATTCTGCATGCATTGGCTACTTCAATGTAATAAAAATATTTTGTTTTTAAAACAAATTGTGAACAATGAAAACTCAATGGTTTCCAATAATGTGAGGTAGAAGATAATTTTCCATGTGATGTGCCCACCACAAATCCCTGAGTGTGCATCATGTTGTGACTCAATGCAGGCTCGAGCACTACAGCAGACTGCAGCCCCAACTCTGTCTATAAATGGAAACTTCCAGCCAGAGCCACATCACATGGAAAACTATCTTACTATGAGAAGCTGACAGGAGAGGATCCAGGTTAAATTAGAGCACAGAAAGCCATTCCAGAAAACCATCTGGCATGTCTTCCTTGTCCAACCTGTGATGGGTTTGGCCTCCACACAGTCACCTTTTCCCTGTGTGTCCAATACTGTATTTCAAACAACCATTTGCACAGCTGAAGGGAAAGAGGCATTCTGACAATGGCACTGAACATTTCAGAAAATCTTCAAAATTTCACCCCCACCTGCAGTTGAATACTAACTTAGTTTGCCTGCAACAAATGAAGTTCCTACCCTCTAGTCTTATAACTGCATCTCCCCATTCTCAAAATCACCTCTGGCCTTCATCTCTGCTCAGAACAGCATTAGGTTTCTTGCCTGAATCTGTGCTTCCCAAATAGTTTTCCTTTTTTTTAAATATTTTATTTATTATTATTTTTAGAGAGAGGGGAAGAGAGAGAGGCAGAAAGGGAGAGACACACCAATGTATAGTTGCTCTTCACCTGCCTCCAGCTACGGAGCTGGCTGGAGACCTGGCTTGCAACCTGGTTATGTACCCTGGCTGGGACTAGAACCAGTGACCTTTGTGTTCACAGGCTTGTACTTATCCACTGTGCCATCAGCCAGGGTAGTTTTCCTTTTTGATTTTAGATTAACACAGGTTATCTGTCACTTTTTTTCACAGTGTTATTACAATAATTAAAAGGAAACCCTGCCACATGCAACCACACAGATTAACACTGAGGACATTCTGTTGAGTAAAAATGCAGAAATTATTTTTAAAAGTCCGACCACAACTTGGAATGGTCCCATTGGAACTCTGATGATGAAGAAGCATTTGCTCCAGCAGAGCTGGAAACATCTAGATAACATAAACCAAAGTACATGCCTCTTCCTATCCCAGCACAGCTATGGAGACTCCCCAGGTGGGGAAATCAAGAGCAATAACTCCCTGCTGCCATCCCCTGGTCACATGCTCCCATTCCAGTGGGGAAGACATCTGTGTCCCTCATTCAGACCCAAACTATTGGCTAATGAGTTAGAACCAGGCAGTGCCTCCAAAGGACAGGACTCTGTCCAATCAACCCCAACACTGGGATGGAGACCATGTCCTAAGCAGACTAACAGGACTCTGAGTCCATGACTATCCTGCCCTAACATGCCTGGCCAGTTTTACCCACCAGGACAGGCAGGCCATGATGATGAGAGCAACCAGCACAGACCTCTGAGCACACAGCTCTGAGCATTCAGCTCCTTACTGAGTGAAAAGTTCAGTCATCCTTGTACCCAATGGTAGCTGATGAACCTGATTTAGAGTTTTCAGGAAAAATGCTGGAAATTAGCCATCATGTAGAAGACCAGACCTATTCCCATGGAGATGATGTCTGTCATGTCCAGTGATGACCAGAGCCAAGATCCATGGCTAAATCCTGATTTATTTCCCTAAATCATCCTCAGAAATGAGTGTCCTTGTGTGCATGTGTTGTGCTATCTCACCATTCTTGTTGGCTTTCTTCTACCTTTGTTTTCAATACTCTTTCTATATATGCATCCTTGTTGTTGATATGGCATGGATGTCCTGCTGCAGGAATGAGCTTGATATGAAATTCCTCAGCAATGCTCTACTGTCATTTTTATTTATATGGCCAAATCCAATGTTAACCTGCCTGGAGCTCAGCTTCGGCAGCACACTTTGCAAAGTTGTCAGGATTCATCTCAGACCCAAGCTATAGAGCAGAGGTCACTCACGGCGGGCTACTGGGTTGGCTTACCACACATAGGTAATTCATGGAAGTGACTATGCTGGATATTTGGATGCCCCTTTAGGATCGGGTGGTAGTGGGAGTTACCCATAAGGTGGTAGAGAATTTCCTGATGAAGACAGGGCACTCTGTAGAGAAGAAAAGTACTCAGGCATTAGCCAGTGCCATGGGGTGCTTATTCCTCACTGTTCTGTCTAAACTGGTCTGGGAGTCACTGGTACTGGAAACACCAGGTCTGAGAGTTGAAGGAGGACTAATCCTGAAAACAGAAAATGAGGAATTCCTTGGAAAAAGCATGGGAAATATTATAGTCAAAAGTGGCCACTGTGAGAACCAGGATTGTGACTGGCTTCAGGTCAAAATCAGAAGTACAGGTCATACACCTCTCAGAGGGTGAGGGTAATGGGGAGGGCAGTTCCCACTCATGTTGAGGGCATGAGCAGTGGTAATACATTAGATCAAAACCAAGGGCCCACTGATGCCTCAGGGGCAAGCTCAGCCTTCACCACAGGTAATGAAGCACTCCACCATACATTCATATTCACAAGTGGAGCTGGTTGATTTGGGAAGCCAATTCCAGCAAAAGGCATCAGAATCATTAGCTGCTTGTTTGCTCAGATTGTGGAATGTGGGGAAGGAGGCATCTTGCTATCTGGCCTGGAAGTAGGTGAGCTTGAAACACCACCCACTCTGCACTGAAACAGCAGGTGCAGAATGCACATCAGAATCTAGGTAATCATTCCATTAGATTGAATCATGACAGCCACTCACATTACATGGGCAAACCCAGAGAATTTGCCATGTACAACCATTGGTGGCAAACAAATCTTGAGTTACAGCAGACATGAGAACTAGGAATGAGCAGTGCTAGTTATAATTTGAATACTCATAGCCCAGATGAAGATGTGTTCATGGGAGGAATTAGGGGTTTGGTGCTATATACCACACCATTTCAGTTGTTCAGACACTTATTAGCTATGCTTGCCCTTATGTGGGCAATACCATCAATGTGGTGACCAGAACCATAGCTGACATAGGTGAGACAGAAGTTTTCCATAATGGGAAGTGTGTGCAGTAGGATCTGGAAAGGGAAAGAAAGGACTCACCAGGGTCACTAGGCCCCAGATGTGACCTTCCAGAAGCAGGAGCCTATGAGGGAAAACTAGATAAAGTATCTAACAAGGTCCTCTGGATCTATTACAACTGTTGAAAGTGGAGCAAAATTTTTCTTGACACGAAGGAAGGAATGGAATCCCAACACAGGTAAAGAAAAAGTATTCATATCTCAAACATGTTCTGTGAATCTATGGCAAGGTTACTTGTGGAGGTTATCCTGCAGGGTTGAGTGTCCTGTAATGACAGTGATTGGGTTTTCCCATTTGACTGAGGAGAAGTCTGAGGGAACCACCTATCAGGACCTGGAATGGACCAGAGGCTGCATGCTGAGCATGCTATCAACCAGTCCCCCAAAAAGCATACAATGGGTACTGGCCTTAGTAGACACTGAGTGAAATGTTCTCTTTGGCATGGAAACCTCAATTGCTTCCTAGGTGTGGGGTCCATCAGAGATGAGTAGTGTGGTACCACCATGTGGGTGAAGCAGGGGTCTCTTACCTTGCAGATAGGGCACTTGCCACCCAAGGAATATGTGCTCTATCACTCGCCAACACCCAAGTACATCTTGGAAATCAATATGATGCAAGGGTTGTAGCTCACTTCCACTGCCAGGAAATTCTGTGTCCATGATCAGGTTGTGAACCTACTGTTTGGGGTCATGCTAAACATCCCCCATTGGTCTTGACAAAATCATGCGAATCAACATATATCAAGCAACACTGCCTCCTTGGAGATCTTCGAGATTAAGGATAGTATCTAGGAGCTGGAAAAGTTCCAGATACTTTGTCTAGTAAATAGTCATTATGAACTGCCTCATGTAGTCTATGAGGAAACTGATTGGCATGTGACAAATGAGAGTAGATTACCAGGAATAAAATAAGGCTAATGCCACCATTACATGCTTCTGTGCACTCAGTAGCCAATTCAATGGATAAGTTGAGCTATGAGCTGGGAACCTATAATTATGTTCTTAATTTGACTAATGCTTTTGTCTCCATGGACAATGCAGCTGAGTGTCAAGATCAATTTGCCTTCACCTGTGAACACCTTCACTGTATTATCACTGGTACAGCTGCATAGCTCAATGTGTGTCATGGGTTTGTGCTGAAGGGCTTAGAAATGTGTCAAAAGCCCCAGACAATGCGATGGTATCACTATTGATTAAATCATGCTGATGTCTAACTCTTTAACAGATTTAGAGAGTTTTCTACCTGCCTTGCTGAATCAATTGCAACAGTGGGGATGGACAGTAAGCATAAACAAGATACAAAAGCCTGTTTATCTGTCAAGATCTTGAGGATTGTCTGATCAGATAAGGTGAAAAGAGGACCTAATTCAGTAATTGATGAAGTACAAGTGTTTCTGAACCCCACAACATTAAAGCAGTTACACAAATTATTGGGATCTTTCCATTGGAGGGTGTTAACCTCACATTTGGAACAATTTTTGAAGCATTTGTACCACTTGGTACAGAAAGGATCAGAGGGTCAAGGAACATGAACATGACATAGCTTTTGCTGCAGCAAAGTGGACCATAAAACAGTACAGTCCTAGAGTGGTTTGCATACAACACAAACTTGTGAGTTGGATATCCATGTCACTTTTGAAGGATGAGGTTGAGACTTGATCCTGGACCAGTCCTCAAGGACCCTTTGAATCAGTTAGGTAGTTTTATCCAGCCTCACAGTCTATAAAGTGTGAGTATGTTGTGTTTATTGTTCTTGGATTTCATTGCTGCTTGGAAGTCATTTCCTAACAGAAGTTCTTGGATTTTGCATCCCCCTACCCTGAACGTGTAGTGATGGAAGTGCTCACTGCACTGCATCACTGCAAAACAACACTGCCAGGTCTCCCACACTTCATGATCAACACCACTCACAATCTCTGCAGAGAGTGTAAAGGAACATTTTCTTTCTTTCTTTTTTTATTTTCTTTTTCTTTTTTTTAAATTTTATTGTTGTTGTATTACATCCATCCCCTTTTTGCTCCCCTCTGTCCCCCTTCCCACCCACCCATTCCCCCCAAAGTCAATCCCACCTGTTGTAAAGGAACATTTTCTATAAAAATAATTGAATGTCTCAGAAATGCTGAATTGTTTTGTTTAAAAACTCTCCCATAAGCACTGTAGGCCCATCATCCTCCCGCTATGTCACATCACTTGTCCCCTGTGACAGGGAAAGGGACAAACCATGAGGTCAGTAACTTTCACTCAAAACTGGCCTCTGCCCTGCTGCATTCACACAGGAAAAATGATGAAAAAGGTTCACGTTATACCCTTCCTGTCATCCACCCATTAAAGGTGCCTTTGTAATGCATGTTTCTAATGGGCTCTGTGGTCTTCAATCAGTGAGTCTATCTATTGACATGAACATGGCAGAAAACTTGTTCTTGAACCTTATGGGAAGGAATCTTACCAGGTGTTTCAATAGAAAATGCAGCAGAGAAATTCCATCAAATTCATTTTTCAATTTCAGGATCTAAACTGAAATGCAGTATGAGAATGATTCCTCATATCCAAGGAATCATCCCATCTGATTGGAGGTTAGTTTTATAGGGATACTTAAACTGATGATCCTCATTTAAAATGGGGAAACATCTTATCTTTGAGAGCAGGAAGCTGTGCCAAAGTTTACAAAATCTGATGACCTTGGATAGGGGAGAGGTTTCACCTAGGACATGGGACAAAATTCCCTGTCTAACTTTATCATCATTCTTATTATCATTTTCTTTTTTTTTTTTTTATTTTTTTATTATTATTTTTTTTATTGTTGTTGTATTACATCCATCCCCTTTTTGCTCCCCTCTGTCCCCCCACCCACCCACCCATTCCCCCCAAAGTCAATCCCACCTGTTGTCCATGTCCATGGTTCCTTTATACTAGGTTCTTGTCTAAGCTGCTCCCCATCTTTGCCTCTACCTCTCCCTCCCCCCTACCCCGTTCCCCTGACCACT
>PVIW01012831.1:0-30192 GCA_004026585.1 Noctilio leporinus
CGCTTGTTGTTAGTTTTGCTCATTATTGTCCTGTAATGGGTGAGATCATATGATATTTGTCCTTCGCTGACTTCGAGCCATATAGTTTTAATTATTTTGACATTGGCTCGATACTTTTGGGACAGACCTCACATGGTAGCAAGTTTTGAGAGTACAGAGGTTAGGCCTTCTAGGGGAGGTAACACTGGAGACTGGTTTTGAAAGAGAATTAAAATATACCCATCAGGAAAGAGGAAGGAGTATAGCATGGGCAAAGGCCTACAGGCTTGGGAAAGCAAGATGTGTTTAGGGAATCATGAGATATGTGAGGCTATAAATGAGATAACCTGAGGTATACTGGGGAGCTGGAGCCACTTGGGTAGGAGCACCCCTACTGAAAGGGCTCTCCAGGTAGAGTGTGAGGGTCAGGAAAGGGCTGAGGATAGAATGCAGGACAAGGAAAAGGTAAAAAGATATGGTTTAAACGGCAAAAGAGGGAAAATTACAAGTGAACTACAGAACAACCATCACTCAAAAATGTCAAAAATTAAGTTGAATGAAAGTCTGACAACTGCAGTATTTTAAAAAACAAAACAAAACAAAACACATCCATCCAGACCGGTAGGAGGGGAGGAGATGGAGACGTGGAAATGGGCTGGTCCCATACCCATGTGTAATAGTAGATAAAAATTTGGAAGGGATATCTTGGGAGCAAGGGCCCCCCCAGCCTAGGGTTCTAGCACCAGGAAAATAAGTTCCTGTTACGGCTACAAAAATCATTGATTGAGCCCTAGCTGGTGGCACAGTGGATAAGGTGCCAGCCTGCGAACCCAAAGGTCACTGGTTTGATTCCCAGCCAGGGCACATAACAAGGTTGTAAGCCAGGTCTCCAGCCAGGTCTATAGCTGGAGGGCAGGTGAAACCAACCATACATTGATGTCTCTCTCCCTCTCTGCCTCTCTCCCTTCCCCTCTCTTTAAAAATAATAAATAAAATCTTTTTTTTTTAATCAACAAATTGAGTCAATGGAAGAAACTTCTGGAGTCCCAAACAGTTCCTCCTAAAGAACCTGCATATGGCCTTACTCAAACTCACTCGCTGTGAGCTCCAGCACTGGGGTAGCAGCTTGAAAGGCATCAGTGGCATGCAGGGAGGAACTCGGGTGTTTGGCAAGAGCCAGGGGATAGTTTTCTCCCACACCGAAAGGTAGACTCAGGCCATTGTTCCTTTCCTGAACCCTCCCCTAACAGAGCCATTTCTGAGGCTCCATCAACCTGGGTTACACTGTTTGCCCTGTCCTAGAGATCCCCTGAGGCTCTGCCCCACCCAACTTATGGGCCCACTAAGTTGTTAACAGTGGCTTTTCCACGTGATTGGATTATCATGGCTCATACTTTACAACTTCCTAAATTCTCTGAAGCGACAGCTGGGCTTGGTGAGCCCCTAGTCCCTGTGCCTCTTGCTACATGGCCCCAGGCCCAGCACTAGCAGTGGCCAGCCTAAGTTCACAGCTTGGCTTCACCTGGTAACCTCCAGGCCCAGCACACATAGCAGACATCTCAGACTGCTTTATACCTCATGCAGGGTGGCCCTAGCAGAACACAGGTCAGGGCTAACCTTGGTCTGCACCATCTGGGAAACTCCAGAGCCTATGCATCCATCCAGTGGGCAGCTACAGACCATGTCAGAGCACCACATCCATGGCCCTGCGCAGCTGATCCTCCATGGAGGGCAGAGGTTAGTATTCAGTGGTCACTGACTGGCCTGCATAAATCCCTCCCACTGACCTGCCAATAGCAATTAGGACTCAACTACGAGAGGAGGGTGTACTCAGCCCACACTAAGGGTGCACCTCAAGTATGCAGCTTGTGGGGTAGGGGAGGCTGTGCCACTGGCCTCTGAAGGACTCTATAGGACACCTATTATCATAGGCCATGCTACCAAGATAGAGTCTTAAGCTGCTCTACCTAATACATAGAAACAAACGCAAGGAGGCTGCCAAAATGAGAAGACAAAGAAATGTGGCCCAAATGATAGAATATCAAAACTCCAGAAAAAGAACTAAACAAAATGGAGATAAGCAATTTATCAGATGCAGAGTTCAAAACGTTGTTATAAGGATGCTCAAGGAACTTAGCAAGGACTACAAGAGCATAAAGATCCAGTCAGAAATGAAGGTTACACCAAGTGTAATAAAATTCTCCAGGGAAACAACAGTAAAGAGAAAGGAGACTGAGTTCAAATCAACAATTTGGAACATCAGGAAGAAATAGTCAACCAGAACAAGAATTTAAAAATACAAGGATAGCCCTGGCTGGTAACACAGTGGATAGGGTGCCAGCCTGCGAACCCAAAGGTAGCTGGTTTGATTCCCCACACAGGGCACATAAGCAGATTGCAAGCCAGGTCTCCAGCCATGTCCGTAGCTGGAGGCAGGTGAAAGGCACCTGATGTGTCTCTCTCTCTCTGCCTCTTTCCCTACCCCTCTCTCTAAATAAAATCTTAACATAAATAAATAAATAAATAAATAAATACAAGGACAGGGTAAGCAGCCTCCAGAGCAACTTCAAGCATTCTAACATTCACATCATAGAGGTGACAGAAGGAGAAGAAGAAAAGCAAGAAATTGAAAATTTACTTGAAAAAATAATCAAGAAAAACTTCCCAAATTTGGTGAAGGAAATAGACTTACAAGTCCAGGAAGCACAGGGAATCCCAAACAAGCTAGACTCAAATAAGACCACACCAAGACACATCATAATTAAAATGCCAAAGGTCAAAGAGAATCTTAAAAGCAGCAAGAGAAGAGAATGAGTTACCTACAAAGGAGTTCCCATAAGCCTATCAGTTGACTTCATAAAAGAAACTTTGCAAGCAAGAAGGAACTGGCAAGAAGTATTCAAAGTGATGAAAAGCGCCCTGGCTGGTGACACAGTGGATAAGATGCCAGCCTGAGAACCCAAAGGTCGCTGGTTCGATTCCCAGCCAAGGCACATAACCAGGTTGCAAGCCAGGTCTCCAGCCAGGTCTGTAGCTTGGAGGCAGGTGAAAGGCAACCATACATTGATATCCCTCTCTCTCTTTCCCTTCCCCTTTCTCTAAAAATAGTAAATAAAATCTTTAAAACAAAAATAAAAACAAAGTGATGGAAAGCAAGGACCTACAACCAATATTACTCTATCCAGAAAAGCTATCATTTAGAATAGAAAGGAAGATAAAGTGCTTCCCAGAAAAGGTAAAGCTAAAGGTGTCCATCACCAAGCAATTACTACATGAAATGTTAAAGGGACTTTTTAAAGAAAAAGGTCAAAAACCATAAACATTTAAAAGGCAACAGCCCTGGCTGGTGGTACAGTGGATAGGGCGCCGGCCTATGAACCCAAGGGTCGCTGGTTCCATTCCCAGCCAGGGCACATGGCCAGGTTGCGAGCCAGGTCTCCAGCCAGGTCCTTGGCTGGGAGCAGGTGAAAAGCAACCATACATTGATATCTCTCCCCCTCTCTGGCTCTCTCCCTTCCCCTCTCTTTAAAAATAATAAATAAAATATATTTTTTAAAAAGGCAACAAATTCCTAACTATCGACTAAATCTAAAGTTAATAATAGAGTAATAAGCAAACAACCAAAACAGGAACAGAATTATAGGTATAGAGTTTTGGAGGATTATCAGCTGGGATGGGGAAGGTGGAAAATGGGAGAAGTGGTGCAGGGATTTAGAAGCATAATTGAGATCCTGGCTGCTGTGGCTCAGTAGATTGAGCACCAGCCTTCGAACCCAAGTGTCACTGGTTCAATTCCCAGTCAGGGCACATACCTAGGTTGCAAGCCAGGTCCCCAGCTGGAAGCAGGAGAAAGGCAACCATGCATTGATGTTTCTCTCCCTTTCTTCCTCCCTCCCTTCCCCTCTCTAAAGATAATGAATAAAAAAAAAATCTTAAAAGAAGCATAATTGGTAGGAACAAAATAGAGGGATGTTAAGAATAGCACAGGAAATGGAAAAGCCAAAGAACTTATACACATGACCCATGGATATGAACTAAGGGTGGGGTCATTGCTGGAGGGAATGGGGGTACCAGGTGAGGGGGACAAAGGGAGAAAAACTGGGACAACTGTAATAGCATAATTAGTAAAATATACTTTTAAAAAAGTGGTTAAGACACCTGGAATCTAGGTCAACTGATGTTTCCCACTTGACCTCCATCAAGGTCATCAGAGACCTAGACCAGACCAAGGCTGGAATGAAGGTTGTCCACACCCTGGAATTAGTCTGACCTGAGCATGCCAAGGCTGTGGGGACATGTTCAGCTCCTCCTCCTTCTCTAAGGCTGTACTGTACAATATGGGAGCCACTAGCCACAGATGGTCATTTTTAAAAAAAATTTTTTTCAATGTATGGTTGCCTTTCTCCTGCCTCCAGCCATGGACCTGGCTGAAGACCTGGTTTGCAACCTGGTTATGTGCCCTGGCTGGGGAATTGAACCAGCGACCTTTGGGTTTGCAGGGGTTATTTAAATTTTAATGTCAATTAATTAAAATTTTTAAATCAATTCCACAGCCACATTTCAAGTATTAAATAAAAATTTTCTCATCACATACTTTTTAAATGGCCAATGGAACAGAACTGAAATTATTTAAAATGCACAGCCGAGTTCCCAGGAAAGGAAGAGAAATAAGATGCCAGAAACAAGAGGGGACTGACCCCTGCAGGTGATAGCTAATGAGCTCATCTTGAGTCTGTCCTGGGGTGAGGATGGAGAGAGCGGCAGGGACTTGTGCTTATAGCCCATGTAGAGATAGGAGACAGCCTTGGGGTACACCTAAGTTCAGAGTGGACTTGACATTTCTACATAAAGTTGGGCCCTCGTAAAGTCACACCCTGCAAAAGGGGAAACTTGAGAAAATGTGCCCGTCTACAAGGAGGTGACCAACAAGCTTGTCTTTTTTGGGCTGAGAATCCAAAACTCCCAAACCAGCATGACGTGGTTTGGGATGTCAATTTACTGGGCAGACAGTCCAGAAACTCCCCAGCCAAAACAATGGGGCCCAGTCCAGTGATACACTGAGGGCATGAGCAAAGGGAGAAAAGCTCTGAAGCCATGTTCCCAGGACCCAAGGCTGCAACAGATTCTATTGGAGATACAAGAAATAAATAAGCCACCTTAGGATTGAAACTAGGGAGACACAACAAACATCTCCAGAATACACAACAATCTGAAAGAGAACACAAAACATCTTAGAAGTCATTACAAAGAGTGTTCCTTTGGAGGAAAGGGGTGATTGGGAGGCATTAGGGAGGCTTGAGGTGGGAGAGGATACTAGAATGTTGTGTGTCCTGAACCAGATGCTAGTTACAACGGTTTGTTCAGTCTTTGAAAACTGAGTGAGGTGTACACCAATAATTTGTGTACTTTTCAGGATATATGTTGTAATTCAATAACAATTTAATAAATGATTTTAAAATATTAGGATCAGAACTTTACAGAATAAGACTTTCTATGGGGCAGGTTTATAGAAAAACTAAATAGAACTTTTAAAAATGAAAAGTGCACTCAAATAAATTTTTAAGAAGGAAATGAGTTACTTACCAGGTAAAATGCACCTGAAATGAAAATTAGTGAACTGGGAGACATACCTGAAAAACACATTATCTGTGCCCAGAATGCACAAAAAGCTAAAAAGATGAAAAACACAGAAGTTAGGAGACATAGAAGACAGAATAACAGTCTGACATATGTCTATTAGGAGAATGAATGAATAGGGGCAAGACAATATTTAGAGGTAACAATAAATTTCCAGAACTGACAAAAGGCCCAAAAAGCACAAACTCTTCCATGCTTAAAAACAGTAAGTCTATATTTAGAACCACCATAGTGGAAGTGCAGAACAAAGGCAAAAATGTTTAAAGCTACCATAGAAAATAAATGCCAATTATTTGACAATGAGATGGGCAATAGGAATCATAGCAACAGAAGATTTTTATTTTTTCTTTTTTATTTATTTTTTAAAGATTTTATTTTATTAGTTTTAGAGAGAGGAGAAGGGAGAGAAGGAGAGGAGGAGAGGAGGAGAGAGACATCAATGTATGATTGCCTTTCACCTGCCTCCAGCTATGGATCTGGCTGGAGACCTGGCTTGCAACCTGGTTCTGTGCCCTGGCTGGGGAATCAAACCAGCAACCTTTGGGTTCGAAGGCCAGTGCCTTATCCATTGTGCCACCGGCCAGGGCAGATTTTTAAAAAGACAATTAAATCATCAAATTTTATGGGAAAATAATTCTCAGCTGTAAAATCTATGCCCAGCTTAATTATCCTTCAATAATTTTTTAAAGAGAAACTGAATTTATCTCTCAAAACCTTTTCTAATGAATTGTAAAGTATGTATTTCAGGAAGAACTAGAATTGAGAATGAAGTGGTAGGTTGAAAGAAGTGAAAACAGCAAAGATATTAGTACGTAAGTGGATAAATCTAGTAAGTATGGACTTATAAAAAGCCTAATTTTAGTGTTGAAAATAAAATACTAGAAATCAGTAATTTGTAAGATGCTGTATTTGTTTTTTCAGGTCTGTGTTAACAAACTGCTACAAATTGGATGGCTTGAAAAAGGAATATATTCTCTCACAGTTCTGGAGGCCAGAAACCAAGGTGTCACCAGGGTTGCTTCCTTTTAGAGGTTCTGAGGAAGAATCCAGTCCCTGCCTCTCTTCTAACTTCTGGTAAGCTACTGGCACTCCTTGGCTTGTACTGCATCATGGCTTTTTTTTTTTTCCTTTTTTGCATCATGGCTATTTCTGCCTCCATCTTTACATATCTTTTGGAGCCTACTCAATACACATGGCGAGAGAGTAATTAAAGAATTCTTGGGTTCTTGTTTTGTTTGGGATTAATTTTATCCTTTTATTTTTTTTAAATACTTTATTTTACTTTCAGAGAGAGGGAAAGAGAGGGAGAAACAGAGGGAAAGAAACATCAATGTGTAATTGCCTCTCCTGTGCCCTCAGCTGGGGAACTGGCCGTACAACCCACGCAAGTGCCCTGACTGGGAACTGAACCACAACCCTTTGGTTCACAGGATGGCACTCAATCCACTAAGCTATACCAGCCAGGGTTAATTTTATTCTTTTTAAATCAAATATGCATTCTGGAAATTGAACAACTTCTACATTCTAAAATATTTGAAAGAACTTTAAGAAAAGCTGGGGAAAGAATTAAAATTTTGATCAATAGAAGATAAAATCAAAGGAAGGCAAAGAAAAAGCAAAGTATATAAAAAGCACAAAACAGGATGACATAAATAATCCAAATATATCAATAATCACAATAAGTGAAAAGGAACTATCTTGCTAATCGAAGGATAAACATCTGCTATTAATTATAATTAACCACATGCTATTCATAAGGGATTCACCTAAAGATACCAAGATTCAGAAAGGCTAAATGTAAAGTGATAAGGAAAAAATAAACTAGGCAACAGAAAGCTGTTGAGCATGTATGTCCTACACATTATGAACATATTTAGATTTTAAGGCAAAAATTTTTAAAAACACTAGTAGGAATAAAGAGTCTCACTACATAATGTTTGAAAGGATCAGTTGACCAAAATAATTCAAACTTGCATGCATGCAACAACATATACAATGCAAAAATTACAGAATTACAAGAATAAATGGGCAAATCCACAATCATAATTAAAGATTTTAATATACTTCTCCCATTAATTGAGAACTAGGCCAAGCAGACAAAAATTGATTTAAACTACCTTCATAAAATTTCATAATAAACAATTTAGAGAATATATATGGAACATTTTCAAAAACTGACCATCTACTAAGTCAGAAACAAGCCTTAATAAATACCAAAAAATTAATATCATACATAACTGACTACAATACAATGAGAAACCAACAACAGAAAACATAATCAAGTCCCCATACAGTTGAATTTTGAAATAGACCTTCAATATTTACTGGTCAAAGAAATGAAAACAACACATAAAACTTGTAGGATGTAGCCATAGGGGAATTCTTTTCGTTCTCATCTGAGGCTATGTTTATTGATTTGGGCGGGGGGGGGGGGGGTGGGGGACGGAGTCCCGTCATGGATCAGTTGCCTCCAGTACTAGCGCCCAACCTCGAGATAGAACCAGAAACCTAGGTTATGTGGCCTGACTGGAAATTGAATCCCAAAACTTTTGGTGTACAAGAGGACGCTCCAACAACTTACTCAGCCAGGGCCTACCATGTGTTTTTGTTTGTTTGTTTGTTTTTGATGACTATCTAGAATTCTATCATATGGTTGGTTTATCATAATCTAACCTCCCATCAAAGGCCATTTGGTAGTTCCAGACTTCAGGTGTTACAAATAATCAGTTTCCAGAAATGGAATTGCAGAGTCAAAAAGTTTTTGATAGTTTCCGAACTGCCTTCTATAAATTGTTTCCAAAAGTGAATGAGAGGGTTATTCACCCACACCGTTACCTTCACAACGAATCATCAAACTTCCAAGTTTTGCCAAACTGATCATTAAAATGAGTGAGGTTGAGTACTACATATATATTTTTCCCCTTTTCTTTCTATTGTCTATTCTCTTTGATCATTTTTTAAATGAATGGTTGGTCTTAAATTCTTTTTAGGAGGTCTTTATGTAACGGAGAAGTTAGCCATTTTTTCTGTGATGTATTCCAATGTACATATGATACTGCAAAAGCGAGATACACCAACTCTTTTTCCAGCTCAATTACAACCTACACTCCTAATCTCATCCCCCCACCCTTACCCCCATACCCAGGCCTCAAGCAGACCCTGGAAAGCAATTCATATATGCATTCCCATCGCCTCACAAGCTCGGATCCGACCGGTCTCACCCCTTCAAGGCCCTTCGCCCCTGTGCATTCTCAGCGAGGCCCCAGCTCTGGAGTCTCCAACGGGAGGAGGTGGCCCTTTGGTGTTGGCCAGCGAGTGACCCCTTGATCGGAAAGAGGGTGTCGAAGCTGGGCGGGGAGGGGGGGGCAGCTGAGCAAGATTCCAGGTTCCGACACTTCTATAGTACGAAAAGCTAGGCAAAAGCAGAAAGCACTGGGGGTCTGGCCTACATAGGGTACAAGGCCAGCGGGGAGACCGACCCTCAAGCTGTGTGGACTGAGGCACTGAAGGTTCCGGAGGGATGCAAGGCTCGCGCCACGGGCGGGGCTGGGGCAGGAAGCGGCTGCGAGTGAAGCCGCAGGGCTAGCACACAATGGGCCGGGCGAGAGGCCAGGATACGGGTAAACGCCGCCGCAACACGTGGGCCGCGAAGCTTGCGAGGCGGAAAGCAGCCCGACAGCCCAGGCTGGGCGCGGCGCGGCGCGGCGCGGCGTACGTGCGCGCGCGCGCGCGTGCGTGCATGTAATTTGCGATCAGGCGTCTCTGCGGACAGCCCCGGCAGCGGGGCGGGGGGAGTTATATTGTGGGGTCCTTCCTCGCTCACCCTGGTTCCTCTCGGAGCGGAGACGGCAAATGGCGGACTTTGATACCTACGACGATCGGGCCTACAGCAGCTTCGGCGGCGGAAGAGGGTAAGGCGTCTGTGCGCGGACTCCGGCAGGGTGCGGGGAACGGGCGGAATCGGGGACCCCAGGGCGGCAGCCTTCGCCTTCTCACTCGGGGAGGCGAGAGGTAGGGTCTGGGCTGGGCCGGTGGAGGCCTGGAAGAGCCACCTGGAGGGCTGGGGCCTGGAAATGGCGCGCTCGGGGAGGGAGCGGTTAAGCTCCTGGGGTCATGCTCTCAGGCCGGATACCTGGCCCTGCCGAAGACGTTTAGTCTTCCTCGCTTCCTTAGCCGCAAGGCCACTGAGCGCCCGAGAAAACGAGCTCCCGCTTCCAACCTGGTCCCCAGTATGGCAGAGCCAGCAAGGGTCTTTGCTGCAGCGTGGGGTCGGGGCCACGACCTGGGCCGCTTGGGACCCGGCCCCGCTTTGACCCTCCGTTTTGCTTGCGCAGCAGGCGCCCTGACCCTCTTCGCCTTGAGGCCAGCCGACTGGGTAAGGTCAGGAGGCCGAGAGAGGGATGATTCTCTTTCCTTTACGAGTGAGACAGGGATTTGGTGGCTGGATCCCGGGAATGGTCCGACTCTCGTCGGGAATGGGGAGACCAATCAAAACAAACACATCAGAGCATTTTTATTCTTCCTTAGGCTAGAGTGCCATATTCACAAGGTGGTGCTACGTGTTTGCTGGCAGAAAATTTTATTTCTTCCTAGTTTCTCATTCCGACCTAGAGAAAGAATCGTGTTTAACCTCCTGATTCTGGCCATATACAGGTTATATATAATTGAGGCGCCCAGTTTAAAAGAAAATGCTTGACAAGTGAATAAAAAGGTTACGGTGTGTTTAATTCCAAGAACCCGCACTGGATTATTATTTTTAATGCAAGTTACCTCGTATGGAATTTAGAAGATAGGCTGTAAACGTCTTGCTTTTTGTCAAGGACACACTTAGCCTTTGTATGCTTTTACAAAAAGATTACTTTCCCAGGATAACACCACAATAGTACCTACTGAGGTGTCCAGTCTCCTGAGTTTCAAGCCTTAAAATATCTTTGTTTCGTGAAGAATGCTCTTTTAATGCCTTGGTTTGGGAATGGCTCAGAGGCTTGTTTGGGTTTGGGAGTGTACCCAGTATCTTTCATTACACTGTAACAAGGAAGTGGAGCCAACTTATTTTAAAGAATATTTTATTTGCTAATAAAAAAGAAATAGATGTTGGATGACATTTGAAGTATTGTTGCCTCTGGGGTAGGTTTCTAGACATCAGATTTGTACTTGAAATTTAATGAGTAGGATTTCTTTTTTCTGTATTCATTTAGAAGGACCCAGGGAAAGTACTCTTAAAACAAGAGCGGTTCAATATAAGGCAGATCCAAGGATTTCTAGTTGGTTTGGGACTGCCGTAAGCCATAATATTGAGTCTGGGGATTTGTTTGTTTTTTGTTCTTAATTCTACCTTTTCACAAATTTGCCAGCTCTTCTGAGTGACCTGCTGTGTTCAAGTTAGACTTCTAGTGGATGTCAAGTTTTGACAGTTGGAGTGACTTGAAATGATCGAAAGTAAAAATCTCTTAAGGTGCTATTTCAGATTTCAAAAGACAAATGAAAATGTTAGCCATTTGTTCAGATGTACCACAAAAAGTGATATGAGAGGAAATTAGCTAGCATTCTAGATCACCTTCCTAAGAAAAAAGTCCCTTTACCATTAAACATTATCTACATCTGACCTTGAATTTTTCTTTTGACTTCATATTCATGTAAAAGTGCCTGGGAAATATTGCTCAGATTCTTAAAAACCTGTTGGTGAATTTGTATGTTCAGTTGGATGGTGTCTGGAGTAGTGGGTCCAGAAACTTCACAGCAGACCAGACTTATAGCTTTCCTTTTGCAGAGAGTATGTTATCTGTTATTGTAATCTCCAGAATTTAGCAAGAGGGTAGAATAGTTGACAAGATACTCTTTATGTTGAAGTATATTTACACCAACAAATTGTCTTGGTGCTACTTGCTTATGTTCAGAGACCATGCGTAAGCATTATAGAAGATTATACCTCCTATGGCAAGCCAGTCTTAAATTGCTTTGTTTGGGACTTTCATAAAGCACCTTCCCTCTAGTGTAAACACCTTAGCTAGATAAGATGGCTCAATTTCTAAACCACTTGGGTCTCAGGTGAGAAGTATTTTAAGTTTGAAATGTACAGTCATAATTTAAAAAGTTTGTTTTTATAATTACATGTTCCCCATAAGTTTATTTTATGGTTTTACATAATAACCATTGCAGTTGTGGGTAAGAAGTATTGAACAGCTGCTTTATTTTTCCCTGCCTATAGAGGCATGTCCCCAGCAGCCAAGAAGAGAACCAGAGACTATGTTGTTGCTTTTAAAAAACAAGTCAAAATAAAATTCCAAATTATTAAGAGTTAATTGTACCAGATCTTGAATATATTTTGTTTCACAGTTTGCTAAATTGTTCTGAGGCGCCAGTTATTAATTTGTCATTGTCGAGAAAGTGGAGAATAATACTGATTGTACACTTCTGACAGCAAAAAGCCTTTTTGAGTGTTTAACCTAAAACCATCAATCCTGAAAATTGGGTTGGAACTTGGAGTTAGCAAGAATTGAACTTCCTGCCTTGGCCACTGTAGCTCAGTTGGTTGGAGCATTGTCCAGTAGACTGAAAGTTCTCAGGTCTAATTCTAGGTCAGAACACATACCCAGATTGCAGGTTGGTCAGGGCACAAACAAGAAGGCAATGTGTGTCTGCCTGCCTGCCTGCCTGCCGGCCACCCTCCCTCCCCCCACCTCTTTCCTCTAAAAAGCAATGAAGTAAATGTCCTATAGTGAGGATTCATAAAGAAGAACTGAGGTTGCTGAAATGGCACCTACTAAAAATTGGACCAGACTTAACTATTTATCAAGTTCCAATTAAGGGAATTCGAATTCTGAACTTTTGAGTCTTACAAGACTTAAGGTTGACACCTCTGCCTAAATTTTTAAGCATATTTTAAAATTGAAAGGAAAGCAGTCTATAAAAACAGTAGCTATTATCACTGATACCAGTATCTGTAAAGTAAAGGTATTAAAATGCTTATTTTAAAATTCTGTTTACTTTTCAAATGGCAAGTTGTTTGGGTTTATTGTCATCCTTCTCTTTACTCCCTGGTCTCCCAGTGCTTGACTCCAAATCACCCTCTGTGAAAAATGTTACCACGAGTACTTGGTTTTACCAATAGGTAGGTAGAGAGCTCAGGCAAAAGCCCTAGCTGCAGAATCAGGGCAGACAAGAATTGAGTGTCAGTTCAGCTATGTATTAGCTGTGTGATCTGAAACAATTGTCCTTTACCTTTCTGAGCCTCAATTTCCCAACTTGTAAGATTGAAATCTGAAACTTCTCTATAGGGCTGTTGGGAATATTCAATGAGATATATCTAAAGTGCATGTAAAAAATGCTTAGTAATTGGTAGCTATTGGTTTATAATTTTTTTAATATTTCCCTTGGGGTTAGAAGAGTAGGTAAAGTTCTGTTGAATTAATGAGTGACTTTTTACTTAACTGGCTCTATTTCTAAATCCAAGTAAGAGAAATCTGTTCATAAGTATTACAAATCGTACCAAGTAATTCATTCTTTGAAATTATTGGTTTGTTATAGAATTTATGCTTGGAATGTTTAATATAAATGCCTCTGGGACTCCTTAAAAAGTTTCTTAGAATATTTTTTAAAGTCATATTTCTGTTTGAAATTAACCGTAGTATTCTGGGGAGATTTGACATAATTTTAGTCCTCCAGAAAGCTTAGAATATCCAAAGCAGAATGTTTGGGGAGGGAAGGTGTCCATCCAAAATCAGATCCCATCTTCCAGTTTCCAGCTTCTGCTGAGAAACAGAAGGGAGAGTTGGGCAGGAGAGTCTTCCCTGCCTCTTGACCTCTATTCAAGTTGACTTTTGAAATTGAGTGTCTTAGGTGCTTTCAAGTTTTCACCATGTCACGGTTTCTTTTTGATGGGTCCTTTGGATGTATTCCGACATGTTGGTACTCCATTGAAAATAGAACACCTCCAGTAGAGCACTGTACGCCAGTTTAGGATGATGGAGACTCTGGTTTCCCTTGTTCTACATACCTTCTTCTGTAATTAGTTGCATTTTTGGAATCTTGAATATCTGGCTGAGTAAAAGAAAGTCAGTTACTCATACCTGCTTCTGAAATAGGTTTTGGTTGACATAGGTATATGAGTAAAGGTATATATACTCTCCAGCCTTATACAGATTAGTAGGTGGAAAAAATAGTAATTTAATAGCTTTTTCAGGTAATTGTGGATGCTCTTTATTTGCTCTTGTACTATACCAAAACTCAACAAGTGGTAGTTTACAGAAAAGTTAGTTACAATATATAATCTGAAACTTTATCAATGGACTTCACACTCTACATTAAAATCTTCGATCCATCTTATATTTTGAATGACATGATACATAGTGGCCATTTGGGAAATATCAGTAGACTGAGTTATGCAAACCTAAATGTTGATACATTTGTTACACAGTATCAGAAATCATGTTTATTACCATTGCCATCAATTTCATCTGAAAAATTTGAGGTATTAGGACTCTGTCAAGTTTATGTTGATTAATACAACTTTTTTTTCCCTTAAAGCTGGCTTTTATGATTAGTTACAGGTACTGTTGTAGTTGTTTTCCTTGAGGTAACAGATTCACTTTATTCATTTATATATAGAGAGAAAATATCAATCTGTTGTCCCACCTATTTATGCATTTTTATTGGTTGCTCTTTGTATGTGCCCTGACTGGGAATTGAACCTACAATCCTGGCATATTGGGACAATGCTCTAACCAACTGGGCTACTCAGCCAAAACCAGGCTCACTTCATTTTCAAGAAAATGTCTGCCAAATACCCAAATCTGAATAACCAGTTTGTCAGTTCTCTCAGGTAAAAATGATGTGTCATAAAAAGAATAGCTAGTTCACCTTGTAACTCACTCACATGAGGGCTTTTCCTGGAGATAACTATTGTACTTTGCAGAAGTGCTTTGTCCCCACTTTGTACATCGGACTTTTTAAAAAGGGGTCACAATTTAATAAAGTTAATAATTTGTACTGCTTTATTAAAGACATTCCTTATTGAAACTGGCTTTTCTCCCCCTTTAAATACTGCAAGTGAACCATGAGTAATAATTCATTTTTGTTCTCTGATTAGTGTGGCTCAGTTGGCTGGGCATCATTGCACAAAGCAAAAATGTCACTGGTTCACTTCCCTGGCTGGACATGTGCCTGGGTTGCAGTTTTGGTCCCTGGTTGGAGTGCATACAAGAGGCAACTGATCAGAGTTACCTACCTTACGCTAATGCTTCTCTCCCTCTCTTTCTCCCTTCCCACCTACATAAGTAACCTTTAAAAAATATGACTACAATTATCACATACAAAAACTTAACAATAGTCCGGTAAATACTCAGATTTCTCTGATAGCTTCTTCTTCTTCTTCTTCTTCTTCTTCTTCTTCTTCTTCTTCTTCTTCTTCTTCTCCTTCTTCTTTTTTTAAATATTTTATTTATTCATTAGAGATACAGGAAGGGAACAAGAGATAGGAAGATAAAAACATCCATCTTCGCCCTGCCTGGTAGCACAGTGAATAAGGCACCTGCCTGCAAACCCAAAGGTCACTGGTTTGATTCCCCAGCCAGGCAGGGCACATAACCAGGTTGCAAGCCAGGTCTCCAGCCAGGTCCCTACCTGAAGGCAGGTGAAAGGCAACCATACATTGATACTTCGCTCGCTCTCTACCTCTCTCTCTGGAAATACTAAATAAAATCTTTTTTTTTTTTTTTTTTTTTTTAAAGAGCGTCCATCTTGTACAGGCCCCATCAGGAATAGAACCCACAACCCAGGCATGTGCCTGGAAATGGAACCTGGAAACCTTTGCTCTGAGGGATGACACCCAACCAACTGAGCCATACTGATCAGGGCTTAGCTCATATATTTTTTTTTTTTATTGTTGTTGTATTACATCCATCCCCTTTTTGCTCCCATCTGTCCCCCTCCCCACCCACCCATTCCCCCCAAAGTCAGAGTCAATCCCACAAGCTCATATATTTTGATGTGCAGCTGATTTATTTGTCCAGGACAAGATAAGATTTGTACATTGCTTATTTTTGTTCTGCCTTCCACATATTTAATCGATAGGTTCCTCCCTTTTTTTTTAGCTAGTTGTTTGTAGCTTTTTTTCCAGGTATGTTTAATACAGTTAATTCTTGTAATTATGTGTGTAGTAGGCTTAAATTAAAATAAATTTGATATTGGCATACATAATTATTGAGTATTCACTTAATACATATATGTTTTAATGAAAGTAACTTAGATTTTTGATTTTTCAAATGTTAAATGAAGAAAAGGCTCTGCATGCAATAAGCCAAAGTTGTGTGTGCAATCCCTGGTCAGGGCACATACAAGAATCAACCAGGCCCTAGCTGGTGGCACAGTGGATAAGGCACTGGCCTGCAAACCCAAAGGTCGCTGGTTAGATTCCCAGCCAGAGCATAAAAGCAGGTTGCAAGCCAGGTCTCCAGCCAGTTCTATAGCTGGAAGCAGATGAAGGGCAACATACATTGATGTTTCTCTCCCTCTCTTCCTCTCTCCCTGTCTGCTTCTCTCCCCATTCCCCTCTCTCTAAAAATAATAAGTAAAATATTAAAAACAATAAAAGAATTGAGCAATGAATGCATAAATAAGTAGAACAACAAATCAATCTCTCTCTCCACCTCCTCCGCCCCCCTCAAATTTATAAATAAAAATTTTAAAAAGAAAAGGCTCTTAATACCTTTGAACTCTAATTTTATTTTATTTATTTATTTTTAAGACTTTATTATTTTTTAGAGAGAGGGGAAGGGGGAGAGAGGAAGAGATGAAGGAAGATACCAATGTATGGCTACCTTTCACATGCCTCCAGCCGCTGATCTGGCTGGAGACCTGGCTTGCAACCTGGTTATGTGCCCTGGCTGGGAATCGAACCAGTGACCTCTGGGTTCACAGGCTGGCTTCTTATCCACTATGCTACCAGACAGGGCTTGAACTCTTCATTTTAAATGGTGGACTTCCCATGGCATTTTGTAGTTATCTAATTGAAAATTTTTAGGTATAAATTGTGTAGTTGTAACTTATTTGTGGATCATACAAAATACACATTGAATGGAAAACTGAAGTTTCATTTGAAGTTAATTGGAGCTGGTTTGTAGAATGTCAAATAATAAGCATTCTAATATAGAATTAAAAAGGACTTTTGGCCTATAAAGTTCAGAACTAATTGATAGAAATAATTTACGCCATAGCTTTAACACAAGTTTGTGGTTTTTTGTTTTGTTCTGTTTTTTGTTTTTCCCACATAAGTATTCTCTGAGAACCAATACATAGATCTGAGATTTAAGCTTTTTCTTCCCCTGAAAGATCTGGGACTTGGGTATAGAGTAACCTTTTTCATTCATATGAAATAAATTGGTAGCCCATTTGTTTACTTTCATTGTGTGGGAATCCAAAACTTCAGTATATTGTGAAAAATAACCTTTTTCCTAGTAAGAAAAATTCTGTAAAAGACCATGTAAACCTAAAGCCCCCTCGTGTTTACTTTTCATCTAAAACAAGGCTTACAAACTATTATGTCCTATTGGTAGATGATGAAATTAATTTAACGGGTCCTGACAAGCATTTTTAAAGATGAAATACAGTATGGAGAATAGTATATATTTTACTGAATGCTGTTGGGCCAGCTTTTATTTGTATAGTTAATGTGCAGGCATGTATATATGTAGGCATTGTTAAGTTATGTAAAGTATATTTGTTGTCACAGGTAAAAAACTTTTTGAAAACCGCATAAGTATACCTAATTGGGGATGTCATCTAAATACTTAGAATCCTCTGTTGTTTTTTTTTTTTTTTTAATTTTTTAAAGATTTTCTTTATTATTTTTAGAGAGAAGGGAAGCAAAGAGGGAGAGAAACAACAATGTGTGGTTGCCCTTCACCTGCCTTCAGCAACAGACCTGGCTGGGAATTGAACCAGTGACCCTTGGGTTTGCAGGGCAGCGCAAATCCACTGAGCCACCAGCCAGGGCTTCAGTTTTTTGTTGTTGTTGTTTGTTTTGTTTTGTTTCAGGGTAAAAATACCCATATTGGTGAGAGAGGTTATTTGCAATGCTAAAGTAGTTGCTAGGCCTGTGACTTTATTGCTTCCTCCCTTGGTAAGTATCAGTTAATACAATGGTCCTAGAGATAAAGCAGTGTATAAGACTGACTGAGTTTCTCCCTTTGAACTGCTTTGCATTTCCCTGGGAAGCCTTTTCTTACCTCACAGATGTGATTAAATTTCATTCACTTTGATTCACGTAGAAAAGAGCTCCTTGAAACAGTAAATTGAAGAAGTCCCTATAGGTATTGCCCTGCCCCCAGTGCTTACCTGAAACTTTCAGGGCTTCCACACACATTCTGTAGTAAATTGACAGTTACCAAGATAAAGGAATTTAATTTCGAATGCTGATTGAAGGCCTTGTAAAATGCATATACTTAGAGGGAGATCTGCTTGGAAACAAAGTGCCTTAATCCAAGTTGCATTGAGCTAGCTTTTTAAAATACTACAATTAAAATTAGTGTTGCATCTTGGAGAGGGGAACTTGGAACAGAAAAAGGAGACTGGGTAAAAACTAAGGAAATCTGAATAAACTGAATGATAGTTAATGATCACTATTGATTGGTTCAATGATTATTACTAGCGTATCTTATTAACAGGTGATGTAAATAAAATTGGGGCTTGGCTTTTGAGAGCTTAACCTTTTTTTTTTTTTAAAGATTTTATTAATTTCAAAGAGAGGGGAAGGGAGAGAGGCATCAATGTACAGTTGTGTTTCACCTGCCTCCAACCACAGACCTGACTGGAGACCTGGCTTGCAACCTGGTTATGTGCCCTGGCTGGGGAATCGAACCAGCAACCTTTGGGTTTGCAGGCTGGCGCTTTATCCACTGAGCTACCAGCCAGGCCCTTTTTTTTGATTATTGTTAGAAACTAGGTTACACATTTTGACCTTTTTTTTTCCCCCTTGGAAGCATGCTCACATAGTTCTTTTTGCTTAGTTGTGTTTTACTGTCATGACAGTCATTGTGATTTTATGTAGGCTCTACATTCCAAATGATATATACTAATAAGTTTTCTGAATGCACTTTCATGAGCAGGGTTGTTGATCAGCATTAATGAAATTATCTCAGTTACCACCTCAAGGTAAAAATGGTCCAAAAGAATAGCAGTTAATACCTGGTATTTTAGCATTGGTCTTGAAGTTTTAACACTGGTAGCAACAATGCTTAACTTGTGTATAGTTTTTATAAATACTTGGAAGGGAGTCTTGCATTTAATTTTCTCTTTTATCTGCTTACTGGATCTAATTCCAGTCCTAATAATTTTTTATTATGATTTTATTTATTTTTAGAGAGAGGGAAAGGGAGAAAGAGAGGGAGAGAAATGTCTGTTTGGCTACCCCTCGAATGCACCCAGACAAGGGACAAAACTTGCAACGCTGACTGAGAATCAACCAGCGCTCTGTGGAATGACACCCAACCAACTGAGCCAGGGTCCAGCCCTAGTAATTTCTAATCTTTGTGTTTTTTTCTTATGATCACCCTGTAATTTCCTTTCAGTCCTACATATCTTTGCTTATTCACACATTATCATCTTGGTAAGAGTTCACTGCTCTCCCTATCTACTACCTGGAAAGTATAGAATCCAACTTCCTGTTGCTCCACTCTGCAGCAACTGCTCTCATTGCTTTCTCCTGAATTTTCTGCAGTCCTTTGCTTGGAATGGCATTTCTTCTTCCTAGATGCCAGGACACGCCCTGTCGCCTGAGTTATCCGTTCCTTGAGGGCAGAAACTGAGTCTTAGGTTTATGCCCTCTATACTATACTGTATATACTTCATGGATGTTCAGATATTTAGTTGATTGGAGTGAAGAAAAGTGATTTGTCTATAAAGGATTTTGGTCATACTGGTGGAGTTGAAAGTTGGATTTTGTAATTCTGAGGATGTAATTTATTACCTTAACTAATTTTTTAAAAGATTTATTTTTAGAGGGGACAGGAGGGAGACAGGTAAAGAAGCATTGATGTGCAGTGTGCAAGAGAAACATCAAAATTAGATGCCTCTCACACACACCCTGCCCACCAATAAGGGGACCTAGCCTGCAGCCTGGGCATGTGCCCTGACCAGGAATTGATCTGACAACCTTCCTGGTCACAGGCTGGCACTTAGTCCACTGAGCCACACCAACCAGGGCACATATTTGTTTGTTTGTTTTTATTTTCCCTTTTATTCCAGAGAGAGGGAAACCAACATGGATGTGAGAGAGAACCATCCATCTGTAAGTTACTCTTGTACTCACCCTGACTGGGAATTGATCCACAATCTTGGTTTGTGGGATAGTGTCCAACCAACTGAGCCACACTGTCTGGGACTGTCCCAAGGGACAGTAAAAAGGGATGAGCAGGGAGGACCATTGCTCAGTGACAGGATGGTAGCGTTTGGGAGTTTGCAGCATAGCCCTTCTGGTGTGCATTCTGAATGTGGAAGGGGGTCTGCCTGGGCCCACCATTTATATCATGTTTCCTGTTTTAGGTATATCTGCTACTGTTAGTCCATGTGCTTCTGCAGGAACCGTGTAGCCTCGAGCAGATTTAGTCTTCCTATAACACGTCAGAATTTTTATTAGACATTTATAAAGCAATCAGTATTTATGAAGTATTTTTATGATCAGCTTTAAACTTCTTTATAAAATAAAGAGTTAAAATATGACAGACAAGGAAACTTAAGGTACAGAGGTTATTTGGAAAAGGTCCTACACCAAGCTGAGGTCTCAAGTGAGTCTTCTCTATGTATTATTTTTAACCTGTTTCAGGAAGTGCTTTCATGTAATACAGCTTATTTTGTTTAGGTAATTGTCCCCTCTGAACTTAAATTAGCTCAAAGAATTCTTTTATCTAGTTGATAGCAATGTGTATTTTGTTACATGCATATGTACTCTGGGATTTGTCACTCCGTTGCTGGCACACTCGATGCTTCATAAGAGTTAATAAATTAATATCTATCTAGATGGCTGCAATTGCAGAGCCTTGCAGTATCTTCAGTAAACTGCTCAATGAAAGGCTTAAAAATGCTTAAATCCTGTAAAACTGACTGCATCCAATAGGATATTATTTAGGACTGCTTCAGTAATTCTTGAAAGTGGCTAGAGCAGCAGTTTTCAGTCTTTTTTTATCTCTTGGCACACAAACTACTAAAATGCTGCAGCACACTAAAAAGTAGGTTTTTTTGCTGCTCTGACAAAAAAAAAAAAAGGTATAATTTTTTAAATTATTTATTAGAGATAAGGAAAGGGAGGGAGAGAAACATCAACGCAAGAAACAGCTCATCGTCGCCTCTTGTATGTGCCCCAACTTGGGACTGAATTCAAAGCCCAGGCATGTGCCCTGGCCAGGAATTAAACCAGCAACCTTTTCTTTTCAGAATGATGCCCAACTGAGCCACATGGGTCAGGGCAAAAATAGGTATAATTTTGATTCAACTATAAACTGGATGCTGTTTTAGGTTCACACAAGGAACTATGTTCATGTAAAAATACCCAGTTGTACTAGCATACCGGGAGTGGGGCTCGAACCCACGTGGACATACATCCATTGGATCTTAAGTCCAACGCCTTAACCACTCGGCCATCCCGGTGGCTAATTTTGATTCATTCACACTGGGTGGCTTTTTTTTTTTATGGGCTGTTGTATTTTTTCTTACTCAACAGCCTAAGGTAAAAGAAATCAGTGCCCTGACTAGAGAGTCAGGTAATGCACCTCTGAAAAATTCTTGAGGCATATCAGTTGAAAATTGCTGGTCTAGAGTATTAAGCCACTGGGGATTCTGTGAGACTAGGATGAAATGAGCAAGTTATTGAACTTGGGTTAGTTCATCTGTTTCTACATCTCTAGCTCTTTAAAAATACTGCTTTTGTGAAATGGGATTCTTCTGTCTTCCCAAAGCAGGATTTTTAGCCAACTGCGTTCTTACTCATGCCCATATCATCTCACTACCATTCACCCAGGTGGCAGCAGTCCTGTCAGAGCTTCCCTGGTTTCCTCCACTCGATCAGAGGTCACCTCTTCAGTCTGCTTGGAGCACCCTCCCATAAGTTCTCATGTAAACATTTAATACACCCTGTAGCAAGCCTTCCTACCTTTGTTTTCCTGATCAATCTCACACAGATGGAATTTATCGTCTCTGTATTGTCTCCTTTACTTTAAATATTTTTTAATCATTGTAAAGTTTGTTTGTTTGTTTTGCATTTATTGTACAACAGGTCCTCAACATCATTTCATTCAACATGGATTCTTAACAATCATGTGATACTATAGGAACTTAATTCTTGATTTACATCAATTAGTTTCCATTTTGTTTTGTTTTAAGGTTTTATTGATTATTTTCAGGGAGAAGGGCAGGGAAAGAGGAGGAAAGGGAGAGAAGCATCAATGTGTGTATGGTTACCTTTCATCTGCCTCCAGCTAAGGACCTGGCTGGAGACCTGGCTTGCAAGCTGGTTGTGTGCCCTGACTGGGAATTGAACCAGCGACCTTTGAGTCTGCAGGCTGGTACCAATCCACTGAGATACACCAGCCAGGGCTTGTTTTTCATCAGATTTTTAATGACTGTTGCATGAATGAGTTTAAAGTGTTTATCATTATTCATTGTTCAATTTTGACATTTTCCCATATGCATATATATCCAGTTACCCGGTTCCAGAACATATCTTAATGAAAATAATTTAGATTTTATGGTTGTTGAGATAATAACAGTTGTGTACATAGTACTTGTACAAAATCTAAAATTTTTATTAGTGTGTTATTGTCTATAACCAGACAGCAAGAAACAAGTGTATTGTTACTCCATTAAACTTGGGCAGCTTCAGTAATCCCTCCTGAGTACAACACACTGACTCTGGACAGTTTCTGTATGTATTAGTATTATTGGGCATGAGGGATGGCATTTGCATAGGTTTTAGGGAATAAACACTTGCAGATGCTGATTCTGTGAATATGAGAGAACTGTTAAGAACGTGTGTTAAATTTGGATTTGATTTTTCAGAGAAATGTATGTTTACATAGATCCCATGGACATTTCTGTCACTAAAAAACAGGCACCTTTTTCATAAAATGATACTTGGAATGCTCATAATTGCCAGGTGATGTTATTGTATGTTAGAAAGGGGCATTTTAACTGGATGGTGTAGCTAACAGGAGGGGATGGGAGCATTTTTATTATTCCTGATCTGGGACAGGAAACATGGGCAGATTTGAATTCTGTCTGTTTCATCTTCTAGGTCCCGTGGCAGTGCTGGTGGCCATGGTTCCCGTAGCCAGAAGGAGCTGCCCACAGAGCCCCCCTACACAGCATATGTAGGAAATCTACCTTTTAACACAGTTCAGGGCGACATAGATGCTATCTTTAAGGATCTCAGCATAAGGAGTGTACGGCTAGTCAGAGACAAAGACACAGATAAATTCAAAGGTGAGTTTGGGGAAAATTCTTGTACATTTTTGTGGGGGGAGTGCTAAACCAGAGTGTGTTAATGAACCAGAGGGCTCCAATTATTAAATTGTTTCAAATGTTTGCTTGGTCCAAGTATTATATCTGTAATAAACATAGCACTTTAACTCATAGGCCTTCGGTTCTACTTGGGGGGGAATGTTTTACATATCACCTAGAAATATATGGCAACAACCCCAAGTAAACCTGCTGTTTGCCTGACCTATATAGCAGGATTTAACATGGGAGAGAAGTGAACAGATGTGAACATAGAAATCTGAGGATACTTCGTCTTAGCCAATTTGTGCTTTTTTTTCCTCTTGGTAGTTTCCCTACAATCCAATAGATAATCTAGTAAGTTATCCCTATGCATTTGTGACTTAAGACTGTATTTGGGAGGGGTTTAGTTCAGATTTTAGATAGTGCCTATAGATTAATTTCTTAAGGGCACTAGAGCAGAGAAGGACTAGGAATGAATAATCAAATGGCATCATCATGTAGTTTTCAAGGTTGCCTCAGAGGAAATATGCCCAGTAGTTAAGTACATCATGCAAGGTACACAGGCATTTGGTTTACATTATTGATCCAGAAGTATGTCCACAAAAAGTAGAGAGGAATTATGGTGATTTATAGTGGGAAGCTATACAAGAATTCAGAGGTATTGCTCATCTGAGTGGTTCTGTGTATAGTGGCATTTTTTAAAAATCTTTTTGAAAGCTTTTTAACTTTAGAACCTGAAGCCTTATTACCAAGCAATCAAACAAAAAAAATAATATGGAATTCAAAACTTAAGGTCAAAATATGTAAATGAAGCCAACCTTTGGGCTGAGTTAGCAGCAGCAGGTTTTAGACTGTTTCATAGGGGATCATCTTCCATTTCAGCAGCTTTAGGGTGTAAGGTGTTTGACGGGGCTGCTATTGCCTCTTTGAACTTCAGGGTGCTTTTCTCAACTTTTCTAAACATGAAATCCACTTAGGAAAGAAGCCAGGGGTAGAGGGAGAGCAGGGGACGCTCTCTAGCCAAGCAGTGCGTTCTTTATGTAAGTACTTAATGAGCAGATGATGAACAGGAAAAGTTTGGACCCATGCTTTCAAAGCACCTGCAGTCTAGTGGGCTTTGAAGGTAATGTGTAATCATCGCATAGGATGAGGATACTTTGGCAGGAGGGGGGGCATACACTCAAGGTACAGTGGGAGTGGATTAGAACAAGGAGATTACTTAGCCCAGACATAGGCACTCCAGGTGGCAAGGAATGAACACACAGACATGAGTTGCACATAAAGGGAAATGCTTATTCATAGATTTTTATACCAGCAATCTGAATAGTAGATGGCACCTTCAGCCTCTCCTTCAGAGCATGTTGTTATTGACTGAAATCAAAAACCCCAATTAGATTATATTAAAGTCATTCAGAAATCAAAACAAACAACTCCGTAGTGATCCAAAAAGGTTTTAATATTGTTAAAACAAATGAGAAGAAAGCTTTATAAAAACGCAGCTGCTATTTTAGTGTGTTTGGTTAGCACTTTCTGGTAAAACATAACTGAGAGGGAGGAACCAATCCAGTTCTATTTGTTGAAAAGGAAAACATGTTCTTTCAGGATGTACTAGTCTGCAGTCATCTGGATGCAACAAAAGTGGTAGTTCTGATGTGGGCAAGTTGTGCAGATAGCTCACCATATTTTTAACTCATAATTTCTTGAGGAAATGGAGTTTGTTTTCTCTTACAGGATTCTGCTATGTAGAATTTGATGAGGTGGATTCCCTTAAGGAAGCCTTGACATACGATGGTGCAGTAAGTATGTTCACGTTTTTTCTGTCGTGTTAGTAGTTGAGTTTTTTCCTTGAAAATACTTACACTGTTTTCTCCTTATCATTAGCTGTTGGGTGATCGGTCACTTCGTGTGGACATTGCAGAAGGCAGAAAACAAGATAAAGGTGGCTTTGGATTCAGGAAAGGTGGACCAGATGACAGAGGTGATTGGTTCTAAAACTGAACATAAAACTTACTTGCTGCAACTCTGAAAGGTTACTAGTAGAACTCCATCTTGTAGGTGTGATAAGTTTTTGTGAGCTTACACAAACATGAAATCTTAGAATGGATAATGCTTTTTGCAAGCCTGGGGTTTTTATTTTTCCTATTGGCAGCAAAAACTAATTTTGTTGAACTTCCCATCACATGAGTAGTACGTCGTCCCAGTGAACTTTTCCATGTTTGTGCAGCAATTTGATGATCCAACCTCAACTTTACTCTTTTTTTGTGTATCCTCAGGAATGGGTGGCTCTCGAGAATCTAGAGGTGGATGGGAGCCCCGGGATGACTTCAATTCTGGTATCAGTATTTAAAGTATCACCACTCAACCCTTTGCAATGGCCTTGGTGCTGTTGTACATTTCTTGTGAGTAGCCAGCCTGGCTGGACTACTTCTTTAGTTCCTTTCACAAATGAAACGTTCCCAAAAGGTACCCAGGCATGCAATAAGCCTCTACTAGAACCTAAATATTTGGGTAAGGGCGTGAAAGGTTCTATACTCAGCAGGTGAGTTAGACCTAGTCACCCTGTTTTATTCCCTTTTCTTAGTCTATTATTCATTCTCACATGTGCCTTTTGTTTCATGCAGGGTCTAGCCCAAGGAAACTCCTAATGGCTCTTGTGTATATGGCATAAGTAGAAATACAGTTACTTCTAGAAAAAGTATGGAGGTTCTAGAAACATACAGAAGGTTTTATAACTGTGGTTCCTGGTGCTTCCGTCTGATTTAGTAAAGTTCTGCTGACCTTATTTTTTCCCTGAAGGATGTGGCATTCACCCTTAATGGGCGTGATCCGCTTGACCATTCCTTTTCTTCACTTACCAAGGCAAGCCAATAGATGCCTCCTTGGCTCAACTCAAGAGGCCAATTTGCTCTCTGCTTTGAAAGCTCTGTTAAACATTCCTTCATCTACCTCTTAATTTTAAAAGTAATTCATATATGTAGTAACCTGTTGACTATAGCACAAAGGTAGGAATTTTTTAAAAGGGCTTTCCTATGAACTTGCAGTTATTTCTGTACTCTCCAGTATATGACAGCACACCCATCCACCTACCCTGTGCCCCCCACCCCGCCCATAAAAACGAAAGTCAGTATAATACAAAGTAATGGGTAACTGGAAAAACTGATGCAAGATGTCTTATGAATCTAAAAAGTTTTAAAATCTATTTCCAGTACTGCCCTGTTTAAATAGGTGACTGTATATATCTGTTGAGTAATTTAAATTTTAAAAGTCCTATAGCCAGTCAGAAATGAGCTTATTCATAAAAGTACAGTATAATCCAGTAAACCTGTAATTTTATGTATAAGCTAGTCTCTGATTGAAACATGCAACAAATGTCTTCTCAAAGCCAATCCAGAGGTAGCAGTCAGTGGCTTGATAAGTGGTGGCCTTTAACCTGTCAAGAAATGTGTGTTTCCTAGTACTATGGCAATAACACAGGGAGGTCATAGTGCTGGAACCATCTAGGTCAGTGACTAATGCCTTTCTACTGTTGGCTTAGTTTATGCTTTGGCTCAGAAGCAGGGACACAGAGTGACCATAGCCAGAGAAACTACCTTGCCACCCACCAGTTTCCTGTGAACTGCAATATTGGTGGAGTGCCCGCATTGGTAGAGTAGTTCTATGCATATATATTATTTATGGAAATGGATCTTCTACACTCTCTAAAAGACTGATGCTTTTTTTTGTTTGTTTTTTATGGTATGTGCCTGTTTAAAAAATTAAACGTTGCCAGAAAGCAAGTAAAAAATTTTGAAGTGACTGCTGTCAATGATAATAATACAGTTTTTTTCTTCTTTTATGTACTTTGTATCATCACATGGACAAAGTGGCAGTTGTGTTTATCTGCCTTGTCAATGTGGGCTGACTTGTTTTTGCTAAACTGACAACAAAAACTACTTAACATCATTAAGGGAAAGTAATTTCCATACTCACATGGAAAGGTATACATCACAGTTTAGATTAGTTGGGGAATATCAGGTTAAAATACTGAAGAACCTTAAACTTGACTATATGCATCCTAATGTGTTTTCCTTCAAAGTAGTGTTCCTATTTGGTCTAAATATGCTTAGAATTGTTTCTATTGCTTATTTTGTTAATTGTTCAACTCAGCCTCTAAACTGAGTTTTAAAATATCTTGACGTACATCCAAAATTTTTGCCACCTTTAAAGAACAGGAAAAGTACTGCCATTGTGGATAGAGCTGATCCTCATGTATGCAGTAGCTGGGCTCTCTAGTCACCAAGGGCACCAAGTACCAAATGCTGATTCACTGCTCTGAGGGGAAAAACAACATCAGGATCCTTCGAGCCTCTGATCACTGCATTTTATCAGCCAGTCAATATGTAAACTTGTTTTATGTGTGTTTCTGTTTAAAGACACTTCATTTGATATATATTGATGATTCATAAACATTGAACTCACAGCCAACAGCACTGTAACTCTCCCTAAATGAAGCTTATCGAATGTGTATTTTCTCCCTAAGACACATCCGTTTTCTTATGCTTAGGAACACTACAAGCTCTTTAGCACTGTCTGGGGACCATTTTAAGCAAAAATCACCAAGAACAGCAAAAAAAACAAGACACACATACACAAGAGTAAACGGAAAAACCTAGCACTAAATCGTGGAAAGGATCTATTTACAGTGAGTTCAGACAAAGCAGAGTGTTTCTCAGCTGAGAACTTGTGAGTCAGGCGACTCAGGACTTAACTGCTGTATGCATGTCTTAAAGGGCAGCAAAAGCACCAAATGTACTGATTGGGGGCTTACAGGTAAATTTTAGCAATCAGGTGAACTTGCAAATAAATCTTTGAATAATATGCATCAACTCTACAGAGAATGTGCCCCAGGCTCAGGTTTCTTCTCAAAGATACTTTGCTGTGAAGCTTTGAGCAGTAGCACCATTCTTAGAGTGAAAAAAGTAGTCACCTTTGGGAGCATAAACAAAGAGGACGTCCTAAGCACATTTGTTTTGTTACAATTTTATTTGCTGTATTTCTGCTGTAAGTTAACTTTAGTTTCAGTTAACATTAGGCCATACTGTTAAAAGGTTAATTAGCTTAAGCCTCTGTAACTGAAGGACTTTAACTTAAAAAACGAAAGCCTAAGCTTATACTCTTTATAGGCTTATACTCTTTATTCTACACACTGATGGGAATTATAACTTACTGTTTTGATTTGGGGGTGGGGAGTGGACATAGTTCAGTTGCCTCTCGCAAGCCCCCAACTGGGGACCTTGCCCGCAACTGAGGCTTGTGCCCTGACTGGGAATCAAACCTGGATCTTTTGATTCTCAGGCCAGCACTCAATCCACTGAGCCACACCAGCCAGGGTGTAATTTATGCTTAACATTTCCAAATGATATGTATTTTATTTCTGTTGGTAATTGTTTTAGCAGATGCATAAAAAAATGGGGAAAACTCCTTTGCAACCAGAGGACATGAGAAGTGGTTGTGTGTGAGGTGCTTTGCTTTCCTCAGCTTGCCCCTTGTCGGGTCGGCCTTACTCAAGGAACGACTTTGTTTGCCATGCAGGTGCCTTGCCTTTAGAATAATCCACAGCAGGAACAGGGAAAGTGGGGAGTGTCACCCCGGAGGTGACTTCATATTTTATTTTGTCTTTGTATCTAGTTTTTCCTTGCAGTTTTGCATTCTAAATTGTAACTTCTAAATTTCAGGTTTATCTTCCTAATAACTATGGAGTTATAATAGAAAATAGAATAAAATGTGCTTTGAAGATTTTCAAATTGTTTTAAGCCATATTAGAATATAACCGTATATTGTTTTCCACTTTTACTTGCAAGCTAAGAATTTAAACAGCTTATTTTTCTCTCCTAAGATTTTTTTTTATGATTTATTTTAAAAGTCTGTTAGCATTGAAATTACCAAGCATATTCACATTTGGACTCATTTTCAATGCACTGTATTTTGGAAGAACCTCAGATGCTGGGCAAACTAAAGAACTTTTTTAACATTTGGAAGTCAGAAACAATTTACTCAATAGCTTTGAGACAGTTTAAAATGTAAATTCAGTATCATCTTTTCTCTTCAGGTTTCAGGGACGACTTCTTAGGAGGCAGGGGAGGAAGTCGCCCAGGTGACCGGCGAACGGGCCCTCCAATGGGGAGTCGTTTCAGAGATGGCCCTCCCCTTCGAGGGTCCAATATGGATTTCAGAGAACCAACAGAAGGTATGGTGACTACTTGTAAATGGAGGGGACCTTTTCATAATACCTCCTTAGGTCATGACCACTCTTAGTTTTAAATAGTAAGTTTATCTTTATTTGTGTATCCAGGGATGGAGTAGTTTATCAAGGCTGTCAATTTTTAGAAGATGGGCTGGGCTTTAGAGATGAGCATCAGTTTGGTCATTTTGCCCAATGGGGAACATGATCCATTCTTTAAAACCTTGTTTTTCCTCCCCAGAGGAAAGAGCACAGAGACCACGGCTCCAGCTTAAACCTCGAACAGTTGCTACGCCCCTCAATCAAGTAGCCAATCCCAACTCTGCTATCTTCGGAGGAGCCCGGCCCAGAGAGGAAGTTGTTAACAAGGAGCAAGAATGAGCTTGTGGTTGGGAGGGAATGGGGTGTAGGGGCAGTTAGAGCAAGACCGCAGCCTGGCTGGCCCCCGGACCGGCAGTCCTGCAGTTACCATTCCTGCACCTGACCTTCGTCCTCCTTTCTCACAAAGGAAACAGAGCTTGTGAGTGCATGTCAGCAGTTAACAAGTGGTTTTTAGTACATTCTTGGCTTTGCTGTATCTAGTGCCTGTTTTGTGCTTTTTTTTTCCTTGCCAGTCCTTTCCCCCATTTTCCCTCTGTCTTTTTTTTCCTTCTTGCTCGTTTCCTTCCAGCACATGAGTTACTCTAGAGAAACAAAGGCAGCCACCATGTGGGAGGTCTTTGGGTATAGGTGCTGCTTCATTTTTCTCCTTCACTCTCTCTTTTTACTTTAAACACACTGGCCAGACTCCAGTCACCTCCTTTGATTTTTTTCAGTATTTTTCTGACCTGCATGTTGAGTTCTGTATTTCTGTGGCTTTCAAAAAAAAA
>PVIW01012832.1:0-30192 GCA_004026585.1 Noctilio leporinus
AGTGGGCATAGGCGGGGACAAACGGGGAACAAAGGATAGGGACCTAGCGCGGGAAAACAGAAGCAAGGGGGGGCAAAGCATCACGAGCTGGGAACAAAGGATAGGGACCTAGCGCGGGAAAAAACAGATCCTACTCTAAGTTAGAGCCCCTATCTATGGCTCGACCTCCTACTCCCTGCTGAGTGTTTCTGTTACAGTTGTTTCTTGCTCTCATGGCCGTGGACCTAGAAATCTGTAAAAAAGGCAACCATACATCTGTTTTCTTTACGA
Organism: Noctilio leporinus; assembly: GCA_004026585.1. Lineage (NCBI taxonomy): Eukaryota > Metazoa > Chordata > Mammalia > Chiroptera > Noctilionidae > Noctilio > Noctilio leporinus. The sequence goes on from PVIW01012832.1 coordinate 271, forward strand.
CTTACAGTTTACACATCTACATCAACACCCTACCCCTTATAAACCACGACTGCAATTTGAACAAAATTTACAGGCAATCCTAACAACAACAACAACACTGAGTACCAAGCAGGAACCCCTCACATCCCCAAGGTGAACAAATGGTGCAGACAAGCATTTTTTAACCCAACCTTGATTGTACCCCCCAGGCAATGTTTGCTTTGGCACTGTCTGCAGACCTCTGACATTGTCCTTAGGCTGGGATCAGGGGTGTGACTCCCAGATGAACAGAGGTGGTGAATGCTAACCACCCCATAAAATGCAGAGGAAACCCCCCAAGAGCAAAAACGACACCTAGTGCTGGACTGAGACACCTGCTCTATGTGCAGGTCTCCAAAAGCGGACAACGTTGGTACCTGCGGGACTGGGCTTCTGTGCCCTCCAGACCCAACTGAACGGTGCAGCTGAGGATTTCTGGGGGAGGTGCCAGCACAGCACACGTAACAACCGCAGGAGATCCATGGATGACCTTACTGGGTGGATGCAAATAAAAACCAAAAATTACAATTGGATCTTGCCAAGAAAAATTGAGATTCCAAAAACATCACAATACTCAGTAGGAGACATTACAGTACTGCAGTTCATGACCTTCCAAGTATTTTTCCATTAAAAATTTAACATTGAGCCCTGGCTGGTGGCTCAGTAGATAACCAGCCGGCCTGCAAACCCAAAGGTCGCTGGTTTGATTCCCAGCCAGGGCACAGGACCAGGTCTCCAGCCAGGTCCGTAGCTGGAGGCAGGTGAAAGGCAACCACACATGGATGTCTCTCTCCCTCTCTGCCTCCCTCACTTCCCCTCTCTCTAAAATATAATTTTAAAACATTTCTTAAAAAATCAAAAACTAAAAAATAAAAATTTAACATTGGTTTGTAACATCATCAGAAACGCTGCCTGGGCAGGCAAGGTGGGACCCTCACTGTGACAACCTGATGCTGTCAGGTGCTCCAACATCCCAGGAAACACCATGACCTCCCCAGAGGTGACAATCCTTGACATGTGACGGCGCTTTCCACCGTCTGGGAGAAAAAGCCTTTCAGACGGAGCTTTCATCCCAAGGCAGGTGCGGCAGAAGAGTGTCCTCAGTAACCCTAAAAAGAAAACCCCGCACACACGGCGCCCCCGTCCGCAAGCACAATCCACGAAGTCCGCGGTGAGGGGGGAGTCAGGCTCACACACCCTCACACGTGGAAATCTTTTCCTGCTCACACTCCTTGGGAAATGCCGCCACCACCTTCGTCCATCTGCCCATCAAATGCACCTTCTCCACACTCATCCCAACAACCGCGTGTCTCCTCGCAACAGGGGATCCGCTCTTCAGGCTCCCTTCGCGGAAAAGGGCTCTCTGGACCGGGGGCCCTTGCCCAGCCTCCACAACCGGGCCACCGGCTCGGGCCCTGCTCGCCCACCCGACCCCGCAGGGCGTGCACCCCCGGGTTTCACGCGCAAACGCTGCAAGACGCGCGACTGACAGGTTGAGCCTCTTTCCCGGGGATCGTGAGAACCCGCTGCGGAGTCTTCCAGAGAGAATGCGGAGCGGTGCTGGGGAAACAGCGCGATCGGTTAATATTCTAGTGACGCACACATAACAAGCTGCAAACTCTACCTTCTCAGGACACTGGATACGGCAAACACGGGTAAACACATCCCGGGAATTCGAGATCTGCCGACCCCACGTGACAACATTCCGCCGAGGACAGAGACACGAACAACACAGAAGTCTCACCCCGTTCCTGGATTAAAAGTTATAAACCAATTTTATGATCCGTATTCACCAACCTTGTCCACAACTGGGGTGTAATCTAAGCGACAGTGAGACCCGCCCGCTTCCACTGGGACTGACACGCGAGCAGCGCACGTCCCGCGCCCGGCCTCCCACCCCACCCCACCCCCCGCCGCCGCCACGGGTGTCCCTGCGCCCTGTGACCGGAGCCCGGCGCCCTCGCGCCGCCTCCCTCTCCGCCCGCAGCCCCGGCGCCGCCGGCACGGAACCGCCGACAGCGGGACACGCGGGCGCCGCACGGCTGCGGGTGAAGCGCGTCTCCCGTCACCCGTGAGTGTCCCCGCCTGCACCGCGGCGCCCGGGCTGCGGTCCGTCTGGGACAGGGTGGGGTCCCGTCCCCCCCTCGGGGCCCCGTCCCCCCGTCGGCGCCCTGGACCCTGAGAACCGCCCCACCGGAGGCAGCGCAGGCGTCCGGCCCAAGGCTCCGGGTCCTGCGGGGAGAAAAGGGGCCCGGACGGTGGCGGGCGGGCGCCCCCAGTGGAAAGTTAGGGGGTCCTGTCACGGAGACCGCGCGTCCCCCGGCTGCGCCGGGCTGTCCCGCGGGAGGAGCGGGTCCCGGCGCTGGGAGGAGGGGCGGGCGCAGCACAGGAGGTTGCGCCGCGGCGCCCCGACGGGTCCGTGCGGAGCGGGCGCCCCCGCGCGGCGGGTGCGGAGGATCCCGTAGCTGACGAGGTGGAGGGTCCACGGCGCCGCCTCCGCCCCTGTGACTTCCCTGCTGGAACACGACCCTCGAGGGGCGGCCTCAGTTTTAACGGGCCCATTTTGCCTGTCGCCAAAAAGGAAAACTTCTAATGGCAGAGTTTGCTGAAAAGGAATTTTATTTCTTCAGTGGTTTACGTTACAGGTGCAATTATGCTGTTGAATCCCACTCCCCTTAAAAACGCCCACGACACTTACAGTCCTGCCCAGTCAGGCTGCTTTAGAAATTCACCAGCAAGAAACCATCTTCGGCAAACACAACAGCCCACAGCCTGGCGCTTCCAGGGACGAGTTCCGCTTCCTCGCCGCCGCGGCTCCCAGTTACAGGGGGTCTGGCACTCCCTCCCTCCTACAGCCAAGTCATTCCCCATCTCTCCGCCAGCCACGTCTCCCTGCCCCCCTTGTTGCTAGCCCCCAAAACCAGGTACATTCCTCCCTGTTCCTCGGGCCGCGCGTGTGTCTGTCTGCGGGTCCCCCGGGACAGACTGAAGGCTGACAACCTCCTCCAAGGCAGGACGGCAGGGTGACCAGTCCTCGCCCTCTGTGAAATCTCTTGCAGCCCTGTCTGTTCTTCCTCAACACTCTGGTCTAAGGCCGCTCCAGTCTTGTTGGGGAGGAGGTTCCTCCAGTCATTTTTTATACCTGAAACCTTAGTTACCAGCAGGAGACACGAAAAGTCCTCTCAGGAAAATGGCCGGCGCTTCAGTGTCCCACCGCATTTCCCACCCGCGGGCTATGGCTTTGCGGATGTCCCTCTCCCACCCTGTAACTCTGTGGGTGAGAGGAAGCAGCCGTGTGCTGTCCCGTGGGACCTGCTGGCGACCGGCCCCCCCTACAAACACAGCGTGCTCTGGGACATCAGCTCCAGCTCCCAAGAGCAACTGGAGGAGTCCCACGTGGCAGGGGAAGGGGGGTCCCATGAGGATCACTCTGCATCTTTTAACTTTAAAAGGAGCCCCCTTAGAAAAAAGGGGGTCACATCATCAGAGCTCCAAGTCCTTTGAATGTGGAAACAGTTTTACCTGGACAGGTCCCCTGACATCAGCTCAAGGTGCTATGACTGTATTTGGGGGGACGGGGGTCTCACCCGACAGAGTGACAGGTCGTGTCACTTTAGCTCTGTGTTGGGGGAATACAGATGGGGGTCCTATCAAAAGCCACGCATCCTGTCCATTTGGGGAAAGGTGCCACTGCAGAGGATGGTGGGGGTGGGTCCTCTCACTGGAGCTTTGTATTCTGCCGCTGTGGACAGGAGTCCCACTCGAGAGACTGGTGGGTCCCACCACACATACTCTGGGCCTGACCACTGTGGGTACATAACACATAATAACCTTTGATTTCTCAGAGAAATACACACCCATAACTGATACGTTTTTATTCTATCACAATATAGTTTTTCACTTACAAAAATTCCATCTTTTAAGCTTTATTTTGCATTTTAAATTATGTATTTAGATATATTTTTTACTTTCAGAGAGAGGGGAAGCGACGCAGAAAGAGGGGGAGAGAAACACTGATTGGTTGCCTTTCATGTGCCTCCAACTGGGGACTTGGCCCAAAACCCATACAGGGGCCCTGACTGGGAATGGAACCATTGACCTCTTTGTTCACCAGCTAGCACTCAATCCACTAAGCCATACCTGCCAGGGCTATTTATTTATTTAGATAAAGGGGAAGACAGGAAGACAGACAGACACAAGCATCAATGTGTGGTTGCCTCTCACCCACAACCAGGTATCTGACCTGCAACCCAGACATGTGCCCTGAGCAGCAATCACAACCATAATCCTTTCCACCCCGGGTTGCTGCTCAGCCCACTGGGCCACACCAGCCAAGACTACTTATACTTTTTTTATTTAAAATAAAAATTTCCCTGACTGGTGGCACAGTGGATAAGGCGCCGGCCTGAGAACCCAAAGGTCACTGGTTTGATTCCCAGCCAGGGCCCATAACCAGGTTGCACCTCAGGTCTGCAGCCAGGTCCATAGCTGGAGGCAGGTGAAAGGTAACCAGACATGGATGTTTCTCTCCCTTACCCTCTCTCTAAAAATAATAAATAAGTTCTTTAAAAATAAAATAAAATTAACATTAAAAATGTAACATAAAATTAAAATTCTCTTTAATTCCAGTGAAAACGAACATTTAAAAATGGTTATTTCCGTTATACACCGACTTTTTCACACTGTCATTTATACACAAGTTCAAGCACTGGTCACAGGTTCAGACTCCCAGGTACAGGTGAGTGACTTCTGCATGGTGACACCAACATGTGCATCCATGAAGCTCGCTGACAGTAGATGTCAAATGCTGGCACGGCAGGTAAACGGTGACTGTGAGGTGGTGGAGGTGGGATCATTTTGCAGGACATTCCCGTATCGCATTACATTCCACACGTGACGCTTAGGTCGTGTGACACGTCAATCCATCTCCATAAAGCCGGGAAAGGGGTGGTGCGAGGGTCAGGGTCAGGGAACAGAAAAATCAAGAGAACCACGTCCACGGCGCAAGCAGGCCGACGTCTCGGAAGGGGTTGCGGAGAAGAGCCTCCCCTGGCGGTGTCCCGGGAGAAGCCCTGGTTCCTCCCGCAGAGGCAGCGGGGAACTGCAGGTCAGCGGACCTTTCCCGGGGCGCACAAACGACTCGCGCGTGGGGCAGCAAGTGGAGGGGCGGCTGCAGGAAGGACTTCAAAGTCAGGGCGTCCAAAGGCCGAGTGACAAACGCCGTTTGGTCACAGGGCAGAGGAGGGAGGCCGGGCGCCCCTCACAGGACAGAAGGGGCAGGAGGGGACCCACACGACCAGCAGACCGCGAATCCTTGCTGCTGGGGACGGAGGCGCGGCGTTCGGACGCGCAGCCCTCGCGGCCTGTCCCCTTGGCCCAGGCGGACCAAGAGCCGGACCCAAAAAGCAACGGGCGGGGAAAGTCCGTGCCCACGACCCAGGCTGCGACCTGAGCCCTTGTGCCCACCACCGGCGCTGTCGCCTCGCCGCCCCTCGGACCCGACACGCTCAGAGGGGCGCCCGGCACCCGACAGCGCTCGGCTCCAGGAGGCACATGCGGGGGCGGGAGCGTGAAACGGAAACCGGGCACCCCCGACACCCCGCGCCGCCCACGAACCTACACAGCGGCCGCCATCTTGGGCTGAGCGCAGCCCGTGACGTCCCTGCGCGCACAGGGCAAAGGTCAGCGCCGGGAGTCCGCACCGCGCGCGGTGGGGGGCGGGGCCTGTCGGCGTCCGGGGCGGGGCCTGTTGGGGACGCGACGGAGAGCCGTGTCCCCGTGCGGAGGTTTCGGGACGCAGAGCGTGAGGTTTCGGGACGCCCTAAGGGCTCGGACCTGCGTCCTGAAGAAGACACACGGACCCGCGACTCCCATGACTGCGTCTTCTCGGGGTGCACAGGTTGGGTTGTTTATGTCTTACTGTCACGTCACTGCCCCGCAGCGCTCCCGACACGGAAGGAAGCCACGACAAAGGCCAACGACTTGCCCTTTTCCTACACAGGATCCTATGAACACACAACAATCAAGAGAAACTTCCAAGGACAGTGGCTTATCTTTGAACAGCACGATCGGGTATAATTTTCTTCTGCTTCATATCTGTACATCCCCTGGTGAACATATATTTCTGAAGACTTTTGGCTTCTTAACCATTTTTCAACGTTCATGTTTAGAGGGAAGGGAAAGGAGACAGAGGGAAAACAGTAAAAACGGAGGGACACTTGGATGTGCGGTTGCCTCTTGTAAGTGCGCGACTGGGGACGTGAGCGGCATCCCTGGCACCTGCCTTGCCGGGACTGGCGACCTTCCTGGTGCGGGGCTGGCGCTCGGTGCACTGAGCAACCCCGCCAGGTCTGTTTACAACTTTTAAGTTCCTATTTCCGTGCAAGTTGGAGCAAAAAAGAAGTAACGTTTTCTCCCACAATACTTTCGAAATGAAAACTTTCCCCTCTTCCTAACGTAAAAATCATTTTAAACGGATAGTTTATTTTAGCTTCATAACTTCATAATTTGGCTACAAAGTAGTGAGGACCCTGGGATCTGCTACCTGATTTACTGATTCTCGTCTGTGTGAGGCAAATGACTTGAGCTTCATGACACGGTTTTCTCCACTGGCCAACTGGGCAGAACGAGGACCGTTTTTACATTTCTGTTTAAATTACCTGACACCAGGAGTAGCTCATCAGTGTTTTCCTTCTTAGAGAACAGACTCCCATCCTCTCATGCAGATGAGCTAGTTGAGGGTTCATGGAAACGCACAGGAACACAAGCTTGACCGGACAAGTGCCGGTTTGGCTGCAAAGGTGACAATGACCTTGACTCCTATGGGAATGACAGGAGATGGTGCTGAGCAGGGGCTGCTGGGGACTTTTTAACGGGATATTATGTGTTCCTGTAATTTTCGTTGTGTAATACTTCGATGACCTTGGCTTCTACAAACAATCCTCTGAAATGCATTATTCTCCAGGCTTTGCAAATGAAAACATGGAGGTCCGAGACTCAACTAAAGTAAAAAATGGCCAATGGTAGCAGTTTCTAGGGTCCCACTGCACCATGCTGTGAGTGGGAGCATGTATGATGGGGAATGGCCTGGGTTTCTGGGGCTGACCACAGACCGCTCAGGATTGGCCTTGAGGGGCTTCCTGACAAACACCTCAGTACAAATGACTGACCCACACAACCGGCCCCTTGGGGGACTGGAAATTGTGCTGCAGAGAATACGACACACCAATTGTTTCTGCAGGCAAGAGCCCTTTGCTCTCCTCATGTTGACAAGGAGTCACTTTTTTTTTAATAGTTCATTTATTATTTCCAGAGAGAGGGGAAGGGAGCAAAGCAGAGGAGAGAGACATCAATGGATGGTTGCCTTTCACCTGCCTCCACCTGGCTGGAGACCTGGCTTGCAACCTGGTTGTGTGTCCTGACTAGGAATTGAACCAGTGACCTTTGGGTTCGCAGGCCGGGGCCTTATGTGCTGTGCCATCAACCAGGGCGGGTCAGTCACTTTTATGCTGTCCAAGTGGACGCTCTCAACCCTGCCATACCTGCAAGTCCATTGGGCTCATGCCCCCAGTGATGGACTGGGGCAGGGTGGCACCCATTCTTCTCCAGCCTCCTCAGAGAATCCCAATTTGCAGCCACAGTTGAAAATCGGAGCCCCGAGATCCACGTTTAGGGGGCAGGCACCCATGGGGGAGAAGATGTAGCACATTCCTTACACCAGCTTCACTCGGATGGGGCAGAGTTTACTTGGTTCTCGCCTGGCCTCTAAGACCAAAAGGCAGCCAAGGGGCCTGCACAGCCCCGGTCGGAAAATGGCGTTTATTTCCTGGGGCCCACCAGAGTCTAGCCTCAGAGACAGGTGCCCCCACAAGCGCCACCTGCCTTCCTGTTGGCTGCAGAGTGAGCACTGACATCCCCACTCATGTTCGTTCTTCTCTCAAGACTAAGATACTTCTCTCAAGTATCCTCGGAACTGCTGACATTTCTTACTCTGTGAATCTAAGGCTTTTACGTTACTCCTGGAAATTTTCTCCTAGTAACAACAATCAAGTTCACTGATAAGAATCCCAGAGGCTGCAAGTTCCATCCTCAAACAAAGCCAAACCATCACTAAACCTGAGATTAAGACCTGTCCTCTCACCCTTCCTTCCCTTCTCCAACCCACCTCCCTGGTCTGGAGGTGCAGCAGGGAGGTGACTGGGCCAGGTCCAGCGAGTGAGCTCACAGCCAGCTCCACTGACTTTCGCTTTAGGGGCTGGAATATTCCAGTTCCCTGCTGGAAGCCATGACAAACACCGTGTCCCACTGGGAACTGGAGAAACAAGCACAAACTTCAGGGCATGCTGAGACCTCACTTCCTGGTTCTCAGACACTGTGATACCCCTATGGGTGGCACTGCCTTCCACAGGGAGCTGGGAGAGGAGGGCCGGAAGGCAGACAGAAGGTAAGAGAAGGACAGCAGGACACTTACAGGTCCCTGACTCCCTCGAGTGGTGGGGTGGAAGTGGGTCTATCATCAGTGGCTGCCCTGTGAGACAGGTACCTGCCGGACAGGCCCAAGGACAGGGAGAGCGAGGCCCAGACATGTGGGTGCTGTGCAGAGAGGAGAAGAAACTCAAGTGCTGCCAGAACCAAGAACACCTTGGCCCCATCTCCTGTGGTCCTTGCTCATCTGTGACACTAGGAATCCATTTTGTGGATATCTTACGAACTCAGGTTTGTGTTAGAGACAAAATCACTCTGTTTCCTACTGACTCAGAAAGAAGGAAAAGGAATTTTCTTCCCTGGGCAAACTCGCATCTGAGGAGCTGGGAGGAGCTGCCATCCCAAATCTGCCCTTGTACCGATGTCTGTCACCAGCCCTGCTCAGCACTGTGTCCGTGAAACTGAGGTAACACCAGGTACAAGCACTGCTTCGTGTGTCGTTAAGATAGACAAGGGCACCATTTTCAAACTCTTACCTCAGAAGACAAAGAATGCACCTATCTTTCAAAAATTCCATGACTGCACCTGAACTCTGTACAATGGATAGACACCCAATACAGAACCCTGGATCAGTGAGGAACCAGTAGGGCTGCCTTCCAGGCTTCCTATCTCAGGAATAGCTGCAGTCAGTTTTATAGGGAACTGGCTGATGGTAAACAATTCTAAGACAGGTTCCTAGGGCCTCACCTGGGGTCCCAGAAACACCCTGCGTCAACTCCCACTGTGTGGGGGAAGCCCCGGAACAATCCATTGGCCTGGGGGACAAAGGAGCAGGAGAGGCCTTGGGTATTACCAGGGGAACCAACATCTTAACATTTGTTATTTGATGATCCAGAAAGAGATCAGCTTCTGGTGCCTGAGGATTACATAATCTTCAATTTCAGCAGAGAAAACACTTCCCTCAATTGATTATAAGACTAGTTTCCCAGAGTTCCAATGTGGCTCTCTGCCAGTCACACAAGTTAAGAGCCTCGCAGAACCCACGCAGGTGTCCCAGGACTCTGGAAGGAGCCATGGAGCCTGCATGCCAGGAAGGTCTCCAGGGTGTGGGGCTCCATGACCAGTCTGGAGGAAGGCGTGAAGGGCACAGGGGAGCCCTGCTCACCACCTCGGGCTCCATTTTCCCAAAACCACACACACAGACGGAAGGAGGCCCCAAAGCCTAGGCTGAGATCCTTGGGGCTACTGACACCGCAGGGATTGGGTTCCAGGGATCAGCAAGGTCACCTTGGTAAGGACCAGTGCAAGCCAGGGCGCCAGCTGGGGGATCAAGGCAAGAGGGACCCCAAATGTAGCGTCCGGTCATGGCGGTGGGTCATGGCGTCTAGAAGATTGGTCCCAGGAGCACCACAGAGAACTGAAGGGCTTGCACAGAGGGCTGTGTGGGCCGGGAAGCAGAGGAACAGCGTTGAGGGCAGCAGCTGCCTGCCAGCTCTCTGCCCACGCAGGTCAAAGGCTGTGGGCTCTTTCCTCACCTACAGAATGGAACCTGAGAGACCCCTGCAGGCTCTGCAAGAACACAAAGTTCAGTTACCACTGCCCACCTAGAACGAACCTTCTCGCAGGTATCCACCATGCAGCCCTTTTTTCAGGTAGACACGATCCTCTTGGAGGAAATAGGAATATCAAGGCCCAGAGGAACCACCTGTCACCCTCATTTTTGCATTCATTCATTCATTCATTCATTTCACAAACTTTTATTAAAGTGCCTACAGTGGGCCAGGCCCTGGGGTGACAATGGTGGGTAACACACAGCCTCTGCCCCCAAGGAGCTCCCAGCCTGAGGGAGGGGCACTCTTGGGCAGGTCAGTCTGCTGTGGGAGGGTGACACCAGGTGCTGCAGAGTGTGGGGTGCGGCACAGCAAGCAGGACGGGTGGAGGAGGGTAATAAATAGAATTCCCCACACGGGCACTTACTGAATGGGCACTAGTGACCCAGTGACCCACCAACGGTGGGAAGCCTGTCAGCTCTCTGGGGCCTTTCCCAACCCCTCCCTGGGGACGCATGCACCCGGCTGCAGTGGTGCAGAGCCACTCTGCTCCAGGTGCAGACAAAACACGCCCCACTGCAGAGCATGCCACCCAGCAAAGGCCACCCCAGGCACTGAGACAGAGCTTGTGACTGCACCTGACCCCAGGACCACTCCACCCCCACAGCCTCTCCTAGCTTCTTCAGCTGTGAGGGACCTCCAGGCCCCATCTTTTGCTTTTCTACCCTCTCACGTAGGGCAGGGTGCCAGCCCCAGGTGAGCGCCCCTCAGAGCAGCTGCACTCACAGCCGTCTCACCAGCTCGATGAGCTGCTGGACATTTTTGTTGGGGTTCGACAGGCCGTTCCTGATGTTCTCCAGCAGGCACCTCTTCAGCTCAAACACGGCTTCGCTGTACCCCAAGCTCACGGTGGCCATGGGCGGCACCCCGTGCCACAGGCCAGGGATGTGCCAGATGTGCTGCTTCTTGGGGTCACAGAACGCCGAGTCTGCCCGCGTCCGGAGGCCATCCCCCTGCCTGTCCCCGTGAGTGGCACCCCTGCTCCCGTCTGCAGCCTGCTCCGCCAGCGGCCTCTTCTCCCGCGGCTTCAGGCCGGAGGCTGACGTGTCGTGCAGTGTCTGATATACAAACTGGTAGTTGGGCACGTGTCCTGTTTCCTCCAGCCTCAGAAATGCGTGCACAACAGCCGGCGGGATATCCCGTGTTTCGGCTAAACTGACCACAGTGACGTTGCTCAACCCCATAATCAAAGTGGCCAGGGAGGCCTCCAGCTCAAAGCGCTCACCAGCCGCGGCCGGGGCGCCTCCTATCAACGCCCCCGAGTCTATCACCAGGATGTGGTCACAGCCCAGGTCCTGGCTGAAGCTCTCGGCCACTGTGACCAGCTGCATGAAGGCCCCTCGGGGACCACAGCCCCGCCCTGTGGCAAACCGAAGCCCAAACATGGTGTTCAGAAGAGTGGACTTCCCCGTGCCCGGCACGCCCAGCACCGACAGCACCACCAGCCGCGACCTCTCCAGGTGTCCGTGCAGCTCCTTCAGGAGCCCTGTGACCCAGCGCAGCGGGGTGCTCAGCGTGTTCCCATCGATCAGCTCCAGGGGCAGCCCCCTCACCAGCAGCTCCAAGGCCAAGCTTGGGAAGTGGGCAAAACGCCTCTGGCCGGCCGGCAGCTTCCCTGCATCCACCAGGCAGCTCTCTGTCTCGTACAGCTGCGCCATCTCCCGCAGGAAGTGCTCCACCCCTAAGGGCTCTGGCCACAGGGGCTCACGGAGGGCCCCAATCCCACCCTGCTTTGCTCTCAGAGTCAGAACTGCCTCGGGGGGCTGCCTCGGCCTTAGCTGGGCCACCCAGGCCAGCCCCCAGTCCATCCACCTCAGGAAATATTGCCTCTCGCCCAGGGAGGGGCAGCTGATGCCGTGGATGAACTCCTGCACGCCCCTGGCGGGGTGGTGGCCGCTCTGCTGCGTGCGCAGCTCCAGCAGCCGGTGCCTCAGCTCTGCCCGGTACTTGTCTGGAGGGTCCCCGGCCCACTGTGCCTGGCGCAGCTCCTTCTCCACCCGGGCTGCCTTTCTCCACGGCTCCCCCTGCAGCCTCAGCTCTTCCCGGCGGTAGGCGTCCAAGTCTTTGATGTTCCTGGTGATCCGCTCCATACGGTCCTTCGCCCGCTGACACTCTTCACAGTCTTCGTCGACCTTGAGCCCCAGCTTGCGGGCTGCATGGGCCATGTCCTCCACAGACACCCTCCTGCAGGGGGACCGGGCCACATGTGCCAAAATGGAACGGACTCTGCGCAGGAATCGTGCGTTGTCTGTGCTGCTGACCTTCACGAGCACGTGGGAGTGGTCCATCCTCAGCACGGGCACCAGCCTGTTCAGGAACCGCAGGTTGGAGTTCCGTTTCCCACGGTAGGGACTCAAGATGAAGTAGTACTTGGTGGCCGACCCCTTCAAGGAGGACAGCAGTTTGTACTCCTTCTTACTGATGTTGTCGGTCAGGATGAACACGGCGGAGGCGACTTCTGTCAGGAGCTTAAACTGAAGCCAATGAGACCCAAGGTCGCCTCTGAGGTTCAGAAAGGCCACGGGCTCTGGAAAAAGGTCAAGGTCCTCCCGGCCGCTGGGCAGAAACCACGAGATCTCCACCAGTCCGTCTGCAATCTCCCGGGGGCTGGTGCCCAGGCTCAGGTCCCGATGCCAGAAGCAGTCTCTCTGCCTGTGGCCCGGGCTGAGCAGGGTGTTGAGCAGCTGGGACTTGGAGTTGCTGCTGACGTCCATGCGCACAAAGGCGAAGGTGGGTGCCCGGGGAAGGACCACGCTGTCCTCCCGAGGGTTGCCCGCACCCCTCAGGGGCTGTGCCCACCACGTCCGCACAACACCCCGCAGGGCCCACAGCAGGAAGGTGTGGACATGGTTCTCTGAGTCAGGCAGAATGAGAGGGAGTGCAAACTGACAGAGAGACATTCTCTGCACAATTTCCTGCTGTAGGAAAGCATCCGAGGAAAGCAGCAGTGCACAGAGGAGGTCCAAAGGGTTCACAGGCGTGTCGGGGGTAGGCAGCTCCGAGAAGGAGTAGATGTCCGCGGAGGTATCGTCGGCAGAGTCCCAGTAGATGGCCTCCTCCTCCATCGGGCTCTCCTTCTCTGCAGGCCGGGCCTCCGGGGGCAGGTCCAGCAGCATGGCGGTGCTCCGGGCCTCGGTGTTGCGGGCCTGCAGCTTCCTGAGAAAGCTCCAGGGCAGGTCCCTGGGAGCCTGAGGAGCCCAGTTCCTCACGCTGTCGCTGCTGATCTGGAGGGCGTCCTGGAGACTGAGCTTCTGGACCTGGTAAGTCTCTAGTCCCAGCAGTGACAGCATTTCCTGCAGCCGGCTCCTCTCCACTGTGGGGGGAGGAAATTAAGATGTAAGTGCTGCCCTGGCTGGTGGCAAAGTGGATAAGGTGCCAGCCTGCGAACCCAAAGGTCGCTGGTTTGATTCCCAGCCAGGGCACGTAACCAGGTTGCAAACCAGGTCTCCAGCCAGGTCCGTAGCTGGAGGCAGGTGAAAGGCAACCATACATTGCTATCTCTCTCCCTCTCTGCCTTTCTCCCTTTCCCTCTCTCTGAAAAATAATAAATAAAAATCTTAAAAAAAAAAAAAAAAACATGTAAGTGCTCACCGTGCAGGCAGGGAGGGAGCACTAGGGGGTGGGGGTGGCCCCCTGAATACTGCAGGATCATCAAACCCCACCAGCCAGATGCAAACACTGGAGTCACAGGGACATTAGACAGGACAGACAGCAGGAACCAGGGGCCACCTGCAGAAACCTACATGTCTACTTTTCCTGGAAGCCTACGGGTCCCGGCTGCACCGAGCAAACATTACGGGCCAGGACAGAGCAGCTGTGCACACAGATGTGCAGGCAACCCCCGCCCCACCCCCATCTCATCCTGCACCCCCCAGCACCTGGGCCAGCAGTGGACGCCCTCTGTCACCGGCAATGTCCCACAGGGGACACAATAACTGAGTAGCTTATTTTCCTGTCCCTGTTCTTTTCTCTTTATAAAATAACTGGAGAAATTTTATAGGAAACAGGCCATTATCACTAGGTACTGACTGCAGCTAAATTATTTTGTAACTCTAAAGCCAATCATACAGGTTTATATTTTTATTCTATGTATGGCAGATTGCTGTAATTTTACACGTGTTCAGTTCTGCACACAGCAGCCATCACGACATGGACTCTGACAAACATGGGACGCTCAAAACAGCCCACCCTTGCCAAAGGCATCCTCCACCTCCTCCTCTCGGCCATGACCTCTTAACCAATTTTCATACTACATATGATTAGCACCCCTCAAATCTGAAATAATCTGCATAATAAGTTCCTGCTGCTCTCCAGGATCCTCCATTACTTTCTCCAAACACGAAGCACCATGGGGGATGCACGTGGGGGGCCAGGGCCAGGGCCATCGCCGAGAGAGCCGGGCAGGCAGACCTGCTCCCCCGTAGGCCACATGCTGCTGGGCATCTGCACAGGCCCCGGTGGCTGCAGTCAGACCAGAGGCTGGTGACTCGTTGCAGGAACAAAAGGACTTCGAGGAGAAACATGACGAAAAAGAAACTCTTCATATGTGTTCCTGAGGCTACCTGGAAGGAAACCTGGGACATAGTTTTTCTTTTCTTTCTCTTTCTTTTTTTTTCCTGGGGCTCCAGTTTTATTGATCTCGAAAGCTAGCAATGTGTTCCTTGCCTTCTTCCTTGCTTGTGGATTACCCATCATTTTGCTGTCCTCGCATGAAGAAGAGAGAAAGCGCTGGAATCTTTTGTTTGTTTTTTTTTTTAAGATTTTCTTCATTCGAAAAATAAAAAGCATTTTTTCCTTTATTCATTATTTTCAGAGAGAAGGACAGGGAAGAAGGAAGAAAGGGAGAGATGCATCAATGTATAGTTGCCTTTCACTGGTCTCCAGCTGGCTGGAGACCTGGCTTGCAACTTGGTTATGTGCCCTGGCTGGGAATCAAACAAGCAATCTCTGGGTTCGCAGGCCAGCGCCAATCCACTGAGCCACGAGCCAGGGCTGGGACATGGTTTTTCTCAGCACACAGGGAACAACTGTCCCGATGTTATGGGTCGCAATGTACTTCACTGCAATAGGGAAAAGCCAGAGCACACACCAGCCTATTGATCTGTGTACACTCATGCCCCATGTATGACCCTCGAAGACTATCGGTGAAACCACTGGCCCGCACAAGCGGTTTCCAGAATTTGCTGGGCTTTACAGTTCCTTTGAGAACATGTTGAAGACAATATCTAAAAAGGCCAGTTCACTATGCCACTCTTGCTGTAACAGCTCCCAGGGGTGTGTTTTCCTGGCAACATTACTACTATGATAGTTGATATAAAGAGTTAATGGACTGGAAGTAACTTTGAAGCAGCCCGGTGTGGGGACCACCAGCACAGATGTGTCTTTCTTCAGCAGGACAGGACACTGGAGCGGAGAGAAGACACAAGAGACAAAGCACATACCTGCCGGAAAGTCACTATCCTGACACTCGGCTGGAACATCTGCAATAGCAAAGGAGAAACCCTATCATTCAGACCAGGTGCCTGGGACTCACTTCAGTCAGTTTACCTGGATCTCAGAACCCCGTTTCTTATGGAGACAATTGTTTCCAATATAGAACCTGAGTCGGTGTTCACTGCCCATTCCCTCTCTATCACTAACCCCCGCCGTCACCAAGCCCTGTGGTTTCTACCTCCGTCCTGAAGCTCACAGTCATCTCCTTCCATTTCTCTCCATTCCAGACCTGGGGGAAAACGGACACAGTGTAGTCAGCAAGTAGGAACTATCCTGCCCCAGCAATGCCATGTCTGGGTATAGACCTCCAAAACCTGAAAAACGAGGTCTCCAACAGGTATTTGCACACCCATGTTCACAACATGGGTGTTCACAGTAGCTAAAACAGAGATGCAACCTGAGTGGCCATCAATGACTACACGGGTAAAGACAATGGGGTCTGTCCACACGATGCATTATCATTCAGCTTTTAAAGAAAGGAGGGGCCCTGGCTGGTAGCACAGTGGTTAAGGCGCCGGCCTGCGAACCCAAAGGTCGCAGGTTCGATTTCCCAGCCAGGGCACATAACCAAGTTGCAAACCAGGTCTCCAGTCAGGTCTGTGGCTGGAGGCAAGTGAAACGCAACCATACATGGATGTCTCTTTCCCTCTCTGCCTCTCTCCCTTCCCCTCTTTCTAAAGATAATGAAAGAAAATCTTAAAAAATAAAATGAAATAAAATAAAAATAATAAAGAAAGGAGGGTCTGCCAGCTGTTGCAGCATGCATGGACAAACCCTACGCTGAATGAAATAAGCCAGTCAGAAAAGGACAGATACTGTATGAATCCACTGCTAAGAGGTACTAGAGCCGTCAAATCTTAGAAACAGAAAGTATAACGAGGGTGCCAGAGCAGAGGAGGGAGTGCAGGGACTCAGGGTTTCATGGGTACAGAATTTCTTATTTGCAGGACAAGTAAAGTTGTGGGATGGTGGGGCTGATGGGTGCAGGACAGTGTGAATGTTTTCAACACGTGAACTGGACACAGAAACGGTTCGATGGTAAATACATATTGAGAAGATAACCATTTTATACTGAATACATCTATGGCGTTTCATGTTCACCAAGTTGTGCGATGGCTACTTCTCACCTACTGAGTTCTGGAACGTCTCCTTCAGTTGAAAGGAAACCCCTGTGCCCATGCAGGAATTATGCCCATCTCCTCCTCCGCAGCCCCGGGAGCAGACCTCCACCATTGTACGTTACCACACACAGGGGACGAGGGCTCCCACTCCACCACACCCTGGCCAGCACGTTCTCTGTTTTTTTCAGAGTAGGCATTCAAGTGGGTGTGACTCATTAAAAACACATTTATTTAATAAAGTAACACAAAAAGTCACTAGCCCAAGCCCATTTGCTATTTTGTGGAGTTAATTTTCCATAACACTTCTTAATATCCAACAGAACACATTAATCAGGAGAAACACCAAAGTAATGAATGGTACATCTAAATAAGTTGCTAACAAAAAATTCAGAAGCCTGGAAGCTGACACACCTTAAAAAGATGAAGCCATAGGGGTAGCTACAGCCCCACCCTGCAAACCTCCAGAGAATGAGAAACCAAAAGATGGGACCAGGACCAGGAACTCCACGGCCCCAGTCTGTCAGGGCAGTTCTACTTCACACCTGTGGTCCCAACTACATACAGGGTCCCCTCTCAGCAGTACCCAGGGTGGGAACCAGAAAGTCACCTTGGACACACATCAGCTGGCTGGTACCACACTCAAAGTGCAGGGATGTATCCTGCCCTGAGCCCACCTATTTTACTGGAATCCCAAAGGAAGTTTGCAGAAGACCCCGAGATGGAAAATTCTTGTAAAAGAAACAACGCAGCCTTAGGCTACTCTATTCTGCAGTCCCTACTCACTGGCCCAGCACGAGGCTGGGGTCAGGATCCCAGTGGGACTGAAGCTGCACACCTGCCTGGCAGGGGACCCAAGCCCAGCCTCACCTGCGATGGCGACAGCTTCTTGTCTCTCGGAGGTTTTTATGTCTGCGGTCACTTCTCCCACATCTGACTGTCTGAAACAATTTCAAAAAAACATTATAATTAAAATGATGAAATACTACTTTCTCCTTTCAAAAAGAGAACATGTCAAAACATCTTGGGGAGCCTTTCACAACTACAATTCTTGATCACAGCCCAGAGCCTTGACACCAGGGTCTCTGACATTCTGGGTCCAGGTCTGGACACCACTGCTTCTGAATGTACCCATGGTACTTTCCATGGGCACCCATGTGGAGAACACGCCAGCACTCTCAGCCATAGCACACACATGGCCATTCACACAGACATACAAATATACATACCCTTTGACTAGTAATTCCACTTCTACCCTGTGGAAATAATGAAGATTTAGTTACACAGATGTTAATGCCAGCTTTATATATCACAGCAAAAAATTGCTACATTTTATTTAAAATTTTTAAAGTTTTAATTTGTTATTTTTATAGAGAGGGGAAGGGAGGGAAGCAGAGAGGGAGAGAGACATTCAATGTATGGTTGCCTTTCACCTGCCTCCAGCTACAGACTTGGCTGGACACCTGGCTTGCAACCTGTAATTTTTAAAAATATTTGATTCTTTTATTCTCTTTTAGAGGGGAAGGAAAGAAAAAGAGAAGAAGAGACACATTAATTAGTTGCCTTTCAGGCAATCCCAACTGGGTACCCTTCCCGTAACCCAGGCAACGTGCCCTGAGTGGGAATCAAGCAGGTGGGCCCTCACTCAATCCACTGAGCCATGCTAGCCAGGAAGGGGCACACTCTGAAATCCAAGTCCAACAACAGGGAATTCTGTACAGTCTTATTCTGCAGCCATTATACCATATTCTACAGGTATCATTTTGTTGACAAAAACATGGCGGATGAGAGGCTGTGGGATGGTGTTAGTGGGGAAGTAGGGTGGCTGTGCAGTGCGATGACACGTGTATCTGCAGGTAAACAAGGGGAGCCAGAGGGCGGGTATTCACCAACACTGGACCATGTGAGCAGGGAGGGATGGTCCTGAACTCTTCTAAGTAGGACTGGTCAGTATGCATAGTCCACTTCAGAATTGACTTTAGGTTGTGTCCCAGGAAGAAGTGACCTGGCGGAGCTGCCAAGGGGTGGGCTCCATGTCTAAAGAAAGGACACAAAACTATGGAGTAGGTTCAGACACGGCACGCACGGAGCTACAGTGCGACCCTCATGTGCATGTGTGTGGGCAGGTTTGTGTGCACAGATCTCGTGGCTCTGTCCCCTAAAAGAGCCTATGATATTATCTTCGCTAAGAGACAGCAGGTCTTCGTGGGGAAATGGCTGATGCCAGGCGGTGCGGGGAAGGGACCTGATGAGTTTAAGCATCGAATTTCAGAAAATACTAAGTGCTCAAATAGAGCCTGAGGCATGTCACAGGACACAGCAACATGTGTGAACGGGTTCCCATTGTCGTGTCTGGGACAATTGGAGCAACAACACCATTACCTACTGTAAGCTATTGAGAACAGAAATTCATGGTGCATGCAGATAATAAACAGGTGAACAAATGGGGGTGGGCAGGGAGGCTATCGTTACAATAGAAAGTGGCTCTGGGGCCACGGCAGCTGGAGAAACACCACACGCAACCGTCATAATCAAGAAACACCAACATACTTGCCAATGATACCTCAGACAATGGTTTGATCTCCAACATATATAAAGAACTAATGTGACTCAGCACCAGGGAGATGAACAGCCCAATTAAAAAATGGGCAAAGAACCTGAACAGACAACCCACTGAGGGAGACAGGCAAAGGGCCCAGAGGCATATGAAAGAATGCTCAACATCACTAGCCATCAGAGAGACGCAAATTAAATCCATAATAAGATACTACCTCACACCTGTCAGAATGGCAATCATCAACAAATCAACAAACAACAAGTGTTGGTGAGGATGTGGGGAAAAGGGAACCCTGGTGCACTGTTGGTGGGAATGTAGGTTGGTGCAGCCACTGTGGAAAACAGAATGGAGTATCCTTAAAAAACAAAAAATGGAACTGCCTTTTGATCCAGCAATTCCACTAGTTGGACTATACCTGAAGAACCCTGAAACACCAATTCATAAGAACCTATGCTCACCTATGTTCATAGCGGCACTATTTACAATAGTCAAGTGCTGGAAACAACCTAAGTGCCCATCAGTGGATGACTGGATCAAAAAACTTTGGTACATTTACACAATGGAATGCGACACAGCAGAAAGAAAGAAGGAACTCCTGCCCTTTGCAACAACATGGATGGAACTAGAAAATATTCTGCTTAGTGAAATAAGCCAGTCAGTGAAAGACAAATACCGTATGATCTCGCCCATTACAGGACAATTATGAACAAAACTAACAAAGAAGCAAAACAGAATGAGATCCATGAATACAACAAATAGACCTCCTGTGGGAGGGGGGAGGGGGAAGAGGAGGGGGAGGAGGAGGCAAAGAAAGGGAGCAGTTTAGGCAAGGAACTAGCATGGAAGAACCATGGACATGGACAACAAATGGGATTGACTTTTGGGGGGAGTGGGTGGGTGGGGAAAGGGACAAAAGGGAACAACAAGGGAATGGATGTAATACAACAACCATAAAATTAAATTAAAAAGAAAAAAACAAAGAAAAAATAAACACCAACAAACACTAAATCCTGGATGAAAATCCGGACAAGGAACAAAGTATTTGCTGAGTCTTAAGATGTCTCCTCATAGGCTGCTGACCAGGTGCCTTGGAGCAAACCTAGTAATTAGGTTCCGTGGGTGGTCAAAGCCACTGACAATAAGGACGGATGGCCACTGTGTGCCCCCCAGGATCCCCTGAGAAACACCCCATACCACCTGTGCAGGATTCCAGCTAAGAATGTACAACCTGGATCTAACCATGTGGACAAACCCAACAGGAAACTACATGCTACCTGGGGAGAGAACTGTATTTTCCAAAAGTAGGGATGTCGTAAAAGGCAAACAAAAAAAGTAAGGAGACGATCCAGATCAAGGTCCTGGCTGGTGGCAAAGTGGATAAGGTGCCAGCCTGCGAACCCAAAGGTCCCTGGTTCAATTCCCAGCCAGGGCACATAATCAGGTTGCAAACCAGGTCCATAGCTGGAGGCAGGTGAAAGGCAACCACACATGGATGTTTCTCTCCCTCTCTAACCCTCTCCCTGCCCCTCTCTCTGAAAATAATAAAATCTTTTTTAAGAATTAAAAATAAAAAGGTTAAGAGTGGTTCGTTACTTCTGGGTAGTGTCTTAGTTTATTCAGCCTTATTTGAAGCCTTTTAAATAGGAGAAGCATGTACTTATTTAACACAACTAAAAGGGCCATGAAAGTATTTATGCAAGTGCAGCCATCAGGCCAGGGTACGGTCTGTGGGGGCCCCCAGAACCTGGCAACCTGGGGCCCCTAGGAGCCAGCATCAGCTGTGGTTTGGGACATGTTGTTCCGAGACGAGCAATCTAGCTCCCCGTCCTCCACCAGCAAGTAAGTCGCTCAGAGACTTGTGTCCTGCTTCTTGCAAGGCCCCAGGCACTAAGTCACAGGAAGAGCCCAGCTCAGGCACTGCCCTGCATAGGCTCCAGGTCTCCAGGGTGCCCGGGCCCATGACCTAGGCCCAGGGCACTATGGTTCCCCTTCCGTGCTGGGTCACTGTCCCACACAGACTTCCCTCCAGGCAAAGGGGTGAGCTGAGTGCCATGCTGAAGGCCCAGTGTGCCCAACAGCTCTTCCTAAGTCAGTAGGTGGACACCCCTATTTGCACAATGGGCTTCCTGTGCATCTGCAAATGGAAACAGTTGTTTGCTCACTGGCTGTCACTCCAGGAACTATCTGAACATCTTTACTACTCACATTTGAATTCTAACTCTGGAGACCCCTCCTCTGAAAACAGAGGTGCTCCCTACCACTTAAAACTAGGCCAAGCCGGGACAGTGTCCCTCACAGCCCAGAATAGCATCCAAGCCTCGTGAAATGGGCTAATTCCTAGTAATAAGCCTGGATCCTTCATGACGGTGCCAGTAAAGCTACATGGTGTAGGAAACCATCCACCAGGAGGACTGTCAGGTAAACACGCACTGTAGTCAGTGTCATGTTGACTGCTATGTGTAATCAAGATTTTGACTCAGTTTTTGTTGTTTGATCTTGACAGCTTTCAAGACCTGCCACTTCTCCCTCCAGCTCCACACCTGGAACCCCTCAAAAACCTGAGCCAGTTACTGTCCGCAAAGCTTCACTACATTAGTATAAATGCTTTCAGATCCTCCCTAAGATATGTTCAAGTCCTAACCCCTGTACTGTGGGTGAGACCTTCTTTGGGAATACTTAAATAGAGGTGAGGTCATACTGACATCAGATGGCCCAATGCAGTGGCTGGTATCCTTGTAAGAGGAACATCTCGCTCCATGGGAAGAAAGACAGGTGGCCACAGCAACTGAGGTTGCAGTGACACATCTACATTCTGAGGACACTGGGTGCTCAGTGAGAGGCACAGACAGATGCCTTCTGAGCTTCCTGTAGAAACCAACCACGGACACCTCACTTCTGTACTCCTGGCATCCAAACCGGGAAGGCAAAAGAAGGATTTGCTTTCAGCCCCCGGTCTGGGGTGCTATTCCAGCACCCCAAAAACTGGAACTGCGCACATGGCTCTAGACAGTGACTCCACAGGCCCCACCCTCCCGTGGTTTTTTCCATCAAGCATCTGTTTCTTCTTTGATTCTCATAAAAATTCTAGTTGCTGGATCAAGGCACAGTCATACCCAGGGCGACCTCATCTTAACTAATCACATCTATAAAGAGCCTGCTTCCGAAAAATAGGTC
Source organism: Noctilio leporinus (assembly GCA_004026585.1). Lineage (NCBI taxonomy): Eukaryota > Metazoa > Chordata > Mammalia > Chiroptera > Noctilionidae > Noctilio > Noctilio leporinus. The sequence goes on from PVIW01012832.1 coordinate 22,665, forward strand.
TGGAGGGTGCTTGGAGGCCAGGACACCTGTCCCAGGCTGACAGCAGACGAGAGATGGCAAAGATCAGACCTGGGTGGTAGCACCTAGGGTGACAACATGGGGTCATGCTCCAGAAGTATCTGAAAAAGGTTTCCAAAAGAACGACGAGAGAGGCCAGGTGTCCAGGCTTAACAGGGCTCCCCCTGCCTGAGGCAGGAAGCATCTGGGTGAGCAGAGCTGGAGATGTCAAGAGCAGGCAGGTGACAGACACAGGTGCTGAGCAGACACAGGGCTGGGAGACGCTCGCTGAGTCCAGGAAAGTCAGCCCTGCACCGTGTGTGAGACAGACTTCTGCCGGCTCTTCCCTAAAGACAGACGCTCTACCCACAACAAAGGCAGCACCAACTTGCTGAGCAGCCACATAACAGAAAGAAAGACCTGGAAACCCTGAGATCAACTGGAAAAAACCCAAAACAGTGACAAAGGAGAGCTGGGGACACCCAGCTGCCTTCCTGCATATAAGCAGCACTTCAGAAATATGGAAGGGAAATTCCCATCTATAGTATCAACAAGGGGAAATTTAGGAATATATGTTATAAGTGGGCAACATCTATATGAAAAGGTTCTATTATTGCTAAAGAATATAATATTTAGCCCTGGCTGGTGGCGCAGTGGACAAGGTGCCGACCTGCAAACCCAAAGGTCGCTGGTTCAATTCCCAGCCAGGGCACACGACCAGGTTGCAAACCAAGTCTCCAGCCAGGTCTGTAGCTGGAGGCAGGTGAAAGGCAACCACACATTGATGTCTCTCTCCCTCTCTGCCTCTCTCCCTTCCCTTCTCTCTAAAAATAATAAATAAAATCTTTAAAAAACAAAACAAAACAATGTAAGACTTAAACAAATGAAAAGGCACATGGGGGAAAAGAAGACAATATAAATTCTTAAGGCAATTCTCCCTCAATTAACCTAAAAGTGAATTTAGGTTGAAAAACACATAAGCTGAGTCTATGCAAAAAGTTTTATAACATAATCATCAGGAAAACTATGAAAAACCACAGAAATGAAGGAGGACAGAAAGTACAGAAAACCTGCCAGGAAACACAACACACGCCAGGCCACGCTGTGCACAGGCTGCAGGGCTGGGCTGTGAACAGAGTCCAGGAGGAAGGCCCAGCAATGGGCCCAAATACAGCTAAGGTGGCGATGGTTCCATTACAACAACCTTGAAAAACACAGGTGATCCCTCATACTCCTCTCAACACAATAAATACCAAGTGGGTCCAAGAATCAAATTAGAAAATGAACCAAAAACTGAACTAAGTAATATTAAATATTTTTTAAAATCAGAACAGGGTAACGTCAAAAGGATAATGACAGGTGGGTGAAAAGCTTTTCTGACACGAATGACTAAAGGCTCACTTTCTCAAAGTTCAACCGTCTGTACACATGCATGACATCTTCAACACGCCTTCCAGCCTCAGAAACCCCCCTGCCGACCTAGGGATGCAATCTCAGTAAGGACCAAGGCACAAGGGCCCTGATTTTCCATTCCAGTCCCTTCTATTCCTTTTGAAATGTGTCCCACATGCATGTACTACTTACTTCTTTTTAAAAATAAGGCAGCTAACATTTTTCTAAAAATGTACCATGTAGAGCCCTGGCAGGGTGGCCCACTTGGCTGGAGTACCACTCAGCTGCAGATTCATTTCCCACTCGGGGCCCAGACACAGGTTGTGGACTCAGCCCCAGGACCAGGTGCACATGGGAGGCAACCCATCTCCCATCCACGTTTCTTCCTCTTTCTTTTCTTTTCTTTCTTTCTTTCTCTCCCTCTCCCCACCCCCTTCCTGTCTCCCTCAAGAAATATCAATAAAAACATATTCTTGGTGAGGTTTTTTAAAGCCTGCAATGTAAAGAATCTATAACAGGACAACGCAGCTGAACTACAACCAGAAACGTCTTCCTGACAGGAAGGTGGGGAAGGCGGGTCTCAGAAAGACAACCTTGGATTGGAATCTTTCTTTAGAGGCAATAGCTGCTTCTATGTTATTTCATCCTTCTCAGCTGCCTTTGACCACACCATGACCGAAGGGAGCACTGCTGCTTTCTCGGGGAACAGCGAGAACACACCCGCACTTCAGCTTCCTGCTGACCACTCCAGAGAAATGCCCTACACGCTCCGTGGTCAGACCTGCATTTTCGCCTGTGCTTCCCTAACCAAACTGCAACCCAACAGTCTCATTGAGGTTGTGTCCTATCAAGTGTCACTTTAAACTTTCAGTTGGCCCTCGTGTCCTCACCTAAAATGAGGATAAAGAGAGGACTTCCTGACAGGGTTGGGAAAGATGCGGAAACTTCCGACGTGCAAAAGCATTTACCACAGGGCATGGCAGCGCACTTCCCGGAAGCAGGATTGGGAGGCCCCTCAGGAAACTGCCCAGCAGACCCCACAGCGCACGGCGGCCCCTGCTGGGATGCCCGCACTGTCCCCACAACCCAGGCCGCTAGGGGTGCCTGCTGTCAGGCCGACCCACAGAGGCAAGAGGAGCTCAGAAAGCCAGGCCTCGGGGTGCAGACTGCCCCCAAAACCACAGCATCAGTGCACAGCTTGCTCTAGGACATGCCATACAGTATGCTGAAAAGTCACAGGCCTGTGACCTTGCTTTGCAGATAATACTTGCTTTACAGAAAAGTACAGGTTTGTGCCCGTTTCTGACTCCTGGCGTTATTGACAGAAAGGTGGAACTACAGATGTGTAGCCTGTGCCAACGCCACCTTGACAGCGACAACGTTGAGGTCACGCCACGCAGGTCTACAGGGTGGTGCGCCGGGACCCCAACTGCACCTTCAGGCTCGGCGCCCAGCCTGCTGCCTCCCCTCCCGGCGGGGCGCAGGGGAACCTTGGCTCCCGGGTGAACCGGCCAGGCCTGCTCAAGTGCCGGCCATCTGACCGCCGCCAGCCAGGCCGACAGCGCCGGCAGAGGGAGACGCCGGCGGGCGCTGCCCTGAAGCCTGTCCCCGCAGGCGGCTCTGGCCCCACCGCCGCACCGGTAGGGCGCAGGGAGCCGGGAGCGCGGACGCCGGCGGCCAGTCGCAGACACCAGGTCTGGCCGTCCAGGGCGCAGGCAGCAGTGACCTTGGCCTCACTTCCCTCTTCTGGGAAGCGGGGTGGGGGGAGGAGCTGGACTGTCATTCCCAGCTTTCATGGCTAAATTACCAAAATTAGAAATAATCCTAATGAATTCCTGAGGTTTTATTTCGCAAGTAGAATTTTTTCAAAAATTGCAAACTCCGCCTGGTACCATGGTTTCCTAGAAGTCGCGTTTCACAGCAAGACCGCGTTAGCGGGGGAGGCCCCAGCCGGGCAGCCGCCCCGGCCCAGGGGAGCCCAGCAGGGCGCGTGCACGGGTCTCCCCGCCCCTGCCCCTCGGGCGCCCGTTTTCCCCTCAGCTGGCGAGCCGACCGACACGGGGCGGGGGCGCCCTCCCCACCCCTCCCCCGCCCGGCCGGCCCAGTCCGCCCGCAAGGCCGAGTCCGCCCAAGGTCGCCCGGCAGCCGGCCGGGCCTGGCGGCGGGAGGGCCGGGAAGAGGGCGCCCCCGCCCCGCCACCCACCACCGCCGAGCGCGCACTCACCCGGGCGACGCCATGAGCGTAGCGAGGTCTCCGAGCGCCGCTTCCTCCGCCGAGCGGTCGGGGAGGGGCCTGCTCGCCGGCCACCGGCCTCCGCTGCGGGCGCGGGCGCGGGCGGGGTGGGGCCAAGGTAGGGGGCGAGCGGGGAGGCGCAAACCCCACAGGGCCAGGGTAGGACGAGATCCTGGGACCCAGCAACCATGGCAGTGGGGAGGTCGCATAATTTCTTTAAAGAGTCTTGGTTTTCAAATATATTTTATAATAACCAGAAATACAAGTTTATGGAAATGACAACATTCGTCTCAGTGCCTATGTGGCGTTTCCCTGCGTGTGGGCGAGCGAGTGCGGTTTAGCCACCCTAGGGCTGCACATAAACGTTGGCCTGGAGTTTCCTAACACTGTGGACAACCTGTGATTCATGCAGCCAGAACCCCCATACATACATGATTACTTCCTTCAGCCCAGTGTCTAGGAGTTGAATTTCTAGGTCAGATGATACCAGTGGTTTAAGTATTTTCAGACACAGGCATCACTGCACACACATATAAGAACTGGTACAGGTAAACATATGTGTATAAACATATACATACACCACGCACACAGGCCATACACACACACATTCCTGTCCCAGCAAAGTCACCAACACTGATGACAATGCTAGTTTCCCAAGACACTCTACATAAATCCCACACTTTTATTTATCAATGCCAATTTGAGAGGTTAAAAACCAGTATTCTGCAAAACAGCTGAGTAGGAAGTTCCAAGCTATCATTTCTTCACAGAAGCTTAAAGACAACAACCAGAAGCTACCTAAACTAGTTTTGTAGAGACTGAAAAATAGTTTCAGTTTTACAGCAACCAAGCACTTAACCAAGAAAAAGCCATGGTTACAATGGTTGGAAAGATTTGTGGGTTTTTTTTACATGCTATTGTTCTTCTCTTTCCCCAGTGAGGAAGGTAGTGGCCCTGGTTGCCTCCTTCCAACAAGACTCCCTTTAGTTCAAGGTCACGGGGATGTGGGGACTGAACAGGTTTTCCCACTGAAGCAACGGGGAGACCAGTTCTGATGGGAACAGCTGGACCATTTACAGCAAGGGGCGGAAACACAGCATCCTCCTGGGCATCAGACCCTCTGCTTCTGAGAGGGTGATGGTGTTCTCCTTCCCCTTAACGTCCAGGTTCTTTGTGTGGGTGGAGGTGGTGGGTAGAGAAGGACAACTTTGGTTCTGATTGTGGCTAGAAGGACATTTTCAAAGAAAGCAAAATGGCAGGAAGTTTCTTCTCATCAGAGGTTATTTTAGCTCTAACAGTGTCTTTAGTGGCAGAATGTCTCACAGGAAGTTCTCTGCTCCCAGGCATGGGTCCCTGCACTTCTTCCCTCGGAAGTGCAGCAGCCGGCACCGTGGGAGGGGGAAGCACTTCCCCACGGATGACACCTCCAAGCCTGTGCACCTCACGGCTTTCCCGGGCTACAAGGCCGGTGACCCGGGCTACAAGGCCGGTGACCCACATCGTGCGGGAGGTTGACAGTCCAGGATCCAAGGTGAATAAGAAGGAAGTTGTGGAGGCTGTGACCATTGTGGAGATACTGCCCACGGTGATGGTGGGCACTGTGGGCTAGGTGGAAAACCCCCCAAGACTCCATACCTTTAAAACCATCTTTGCTGAGCATATCAGTGATGAAAGCAAGAGGCACTTCTGTAAGAACTGGCATACATTTAAGAAGAAGGCCTTCACTAAATACTGCAAGAAGTGGCAGGCTAATGATCGCCATAAGCAGCTTGAGAAGGACATCAATAGTTTGAAAAATTACTGCCAGGTCATCGGTGTCATCGCCCACACCCAGAAGGCCCACCTCATGGAAACCCAGGTGAACGGAAGCAAGGTGGCTGAGAAGCTGGATTGGGATGGAGAAAGGCTAGAGCAGCAGGTCCCTGTGAACCAGGGGTTTGGACAGGACAAGATGATCAATGTCATTGGGGTCACCAAGGGCCAAAGGGGTCACCAGACACCGGCATACCAAGAAGCTGCCCTGCAAGACCCATTGACAGCTGGGCAAGGGCTGCCTGTATCGGGGCATGGCATCCTGCCTACATGGCCTTCTCCGTGGCCCAGGCTGGGTAGAAAGGCCACCATCACCACACTGAGATCAACAAGACGATCTACAAGGTCTGCCACGGCTACCTCATCAAGGACGGCAAACCGATCCAGAATACCTCCACTCACGACTACCTGTCTGACAAGAGCATCGACCCTCTGGGTGGCTTTGTCCACTACGGTGAAGTGACCAATGACTTTGTCACACTGAAAGGCTGTGTGGTGGGAACCAAGAAGCAAGTGCCCACCCTCCGCAAGGCCTTGCTGGTGCAGACCAAAAGGCGGGCCCTGGAGAAGACTGACCTTAAGTTTAGCGACATGACACCACCTCCAAGAGTAGCCATGGCCTCTTCCAGACCGTGGAGGAAAAGAAAGCATGCATGAGACCATTAAGAAACCCAAATTGAAAAAGAAGGAAGAGCCTAATGTCAGGAACAGATGGTGCAGCTGGTGGGATCTTCTCAGTAATAACTACTTTCCAGTTTAAAAACATAAATGTATTTTAATGTAACTGGATTAAACTGTACAATTAAAAAGCAGAGATTAGCAAAATAATTTTAAAAAAGGATCCAAATATGTATAGACTACAGTTTCTAAAGAGACTCTATCTACAGATGGAAAAAGGTTGAAAGTAGAATGGAAAAAGATATTCCATGGAAATACTAACCAAAAGAAAACTATACTAACGTGACAAAATAATGTTAGATCTAAAATGGAAACGAGATGAAGAAAAACATATAATGAAAAAGGTCAATTCAACAAAACCTAACAATTACAACTATATATGCACCCAAAAATAGCACCAAAATACATGAAGCAAACATAGAATTGAACGGAGAAATAGATAGTTCCACTACAATACCTGGATATTTTCACAGTTACTTTTAATAGCAGAGAGGAAAACCAGGCAGAGGAGCAACAGGGAAATAGAGAACTGGAACAGAGCTACAAATCAGTTGCGACCTCAAGAGCTGTAAAGAAGCTCCAGTGTTTAAGCCACCTGGCCCGTGGTCTTTTTTAAAGAAGTTGAGGCAAATTAATGCAATATCTCTGCCTCAAGGTTTTTTATGGGACTATAGTCAGGCTTTCCGCCAGGATCATCTCCATGTGTGACAGGGAATGATCCACTTCCAAGCCTGTTCAAATGGTATCGACAGGATTCGTTACTGAAGGTCTGCTTTTCACAGCTGCTTCCAGGGGGCCTGCCCCGCTCCGGGGTGCGGGGGACCCTCCAGAGGGCAGCCCACCGCGCGCAGCTGGCCTCCTCCCGCTGGGGCACGGGGCACGGAGAGAGGCTGCCGAAGGTAGGGCCAGTCTTCTCCGAACTGGGGTCTGAGAAGTGGCGTTTCACCCCCTTCCTGGTCGCCACCAGGGCCGCGCAGGAGACAGCAGAGCCTGCACACAAGGAGGGGGTGGCTGCGCAGCCGCCGGAGGCTGCGCAGCAACTGGAGACGAGGGCGGCCAACGTCTTCTTCGCACCGACGAACGCTGGGACGTGGCAGGAAGGGAAGCTCATCCTTTCAGCTGAGCACCATTTCACCACCGAGCAGACTGGAAACTGGAAACCGGAAGTTGTCATCCGGTAAACACCGCTTTAATCGCCACTGTCGGCAAGAATGGCCTGTGAAACTAGCGGATCACAGTGTAACAGTGAAACTAGCGGGTCACAGTGTAACAGTGAAACTAGCGGGTCGCAGTGTAACAGTGAAACTAGCGGGTCGCAGTGTAACAGTGAAACTAGCGGGTCGCAGTGTAACAGAGTGAAACTAGCGGGTCGCAGTGTAACAGAGTGAAACTAGCGGGTCGCAGTGTAACAGTGAA
>PVIW01012833.1:0-30189 GCA_004026585.1 Noctilio leporinus
AAAAAAAAAAAAAAAAAAAAAAAAAAAAAAGAAAAGAATCTGATGCTGCTTTGAGCTAGTCAGTTTCCTAATAAATGGTAAAGTGAGGATTCAAACTGGAATCTGCCTAGTCTGAATCCAGTGATCACCAAGAGGGTTCCCCAGTCATCAAGACAATCCAAGACAGATTTTTAAAATTAAGTTTTTAATTTTTGCTCTCAGTTTAAGAGATTCTCCCCATGGAGCTGAACCCGTATAAAGGACATGTTATTTTCCGAGTTCCCCATTGTATGGAGCCCTTGTCTAGAGCCATTTCCTGGTCCAATCCTTAGTCCCTGGATCCAGGGAAGTTCTCTCCTGGACTCTATTGATTGTTTACAAGCTCTGCACCTTTGCGTGGTCAACATAGACCTCATTGACCCTCATGGATCTTGTGATTGCTAACAATTACTGAATGCTTGTACCAAATACAGTTCTGGGCTCTCCTTTGTGTAACATTTAGTCCCCACCAGGACCCTTTAGGAAATACATTGTCATCCTTATTGTGGGTGAGGGTATGGAGGCACAGAGAAGTAACATGGGCTAGATTGTACTGTTAGTGAATAATGAATATATTTGAGCCCAGAGCCTCTTAGGTACTGTGCTCTGCTGCCCCTCAAAATATGATTAAGTGCTATGAAAACTGAAATAAGCAGAGGGATGGTGGCCAGAGTGGGCCTCTGTAGAGCTGACAGTTTTGATTTGAAGTCTTGTGAGGAAGAGCCAGGCATGCCAAGATTTTGGTGAAGTGCAAACCAGGCAAGGAAGATGGAGAGTAGCTTGCTTTGGACTCTCCATTCAGATCTACTGGCTCAGAGGGATCAACAAAGATGAGAATGTTTTCTTAAAGTTGACACTACAATGAAGTTTCTTACTAAAGCCTTTAATAGAGGTCAATAGCAACCATCAAAGCAGGATATAGTAGGGAAGATTTTATGGGGTCAAGGAGGTCAGTATGACAGTCTAGGTAACAGTCCCAGACAGACCAGGGAAAACATGGTCCAGCGGGCATGGTGCCTTGTCCTGGCTAGAACAATAACCAAGTGGTGAAGATGAGGCAATAATGTGTAAACATTTGTCACTCTTCCTCTTCTCCCCTGCTGCATTCCATGACTTGCTTTCTCCTCTCTTGATGTTTACAATAGTTTGCATTTTTGAAACCGTTTATTTTCACAAAAACTTTAGTTACTGGTTGGTCACTCTTTTTCCTTGATAGGTGGAGAGTCTTTGAGCTGCTGCTTCAAGTTTGTCTTCAATTCAGCAATGCCTTCTAATATATCATGAACAGCATTTCTCTTCTGTCTTCGGACTACATACTCAGAAACACTAATTGTCAGCTCTTTGGATCTCTATTGCCTTTAACTTGCATGATCTTACCAAGGGTGAGCTCCTCTGCTGAAAAGTCTCCTTAGAGCCTCTTTCATGTCTCTGTTCCTTAGACTGTAGATGAACGGGTTCAGCATGGGGGCGACCACTGTGTACATCACTGAGGCTACTGAACCCCTTCTGGAGGGTTGGGCTGTTCCAGAAGTGAGGTAGACTCCAAGGCCGGCACCATAGAACAAGGAGACAACTGAGAGGTGAGACCCACAGGTGGAAAAAAATTTATATTTACCCCCAGCAGATGAATTGATCATTATGGAGGAGATAATTCTAGAATAAGAAAATATAATCCCAGTCAGGGGAATGACACCCAGCAGACCAGTTACAAAATACTGCAGGATGTTGTTGGCAAGGGTGTCGGAGCAGGCAAGCTTGAGGATCTGAGCAAGCTCACAGAAGAAGTGGGGGATTTCTGTCTGTCTACAGAAGGACACCCTCAATACCATCAAACTTTGCAACAAAGAGTATGTCAAGCAGATTAACCAAGAGAGCAGAAGCAGGAGTCTGCACAGGCGAGGGTTCATGGTGACTGTGTAATGCAAGGGGTGACAGATGGCCACAAACCGGTCATAGGCCATCACTGTCAGTAGCAAATTATCTAGCCCAGCAAAAATCATGAAGAAATACATCTGGGTAAGGCAGCCTGCGTACGTGATCTCTTGGCTGTGTGTCTGGATGTTCACCAGCATCTTCGGGACAGTGGTGGAGGTGAAGCAGATGTCGGTGAAGGACAGGTTGGAGAGGAAGAAGTACATGGGCGTGTGGAGATGGGAGTCGGAGCTGATGGCCAGGATGATGAGCAGGTTTCCTGTAACGCAGACTAGGTACATGAAAAGGAACAACCCGAATAGGAGGGGCTGCAGGTCCATGTCTTCTGCAAGTCCCAGAAGGATGAATTTTGAAGTAACTGTTTGATTCCCTATTTCCATATAAATTTATGGAAATTGCCTGGGAAGAGGCAAGAATAATGTTAAGACAGTAGCAAAGTAGGAATGTGCCATCCATTTCAAACTCTTTACTAGTTTTATGTTTTATCTAAGAGTTTTGCTTTCTTTAGTTGATGAATATCTCTTCAATGATACCTTTTCTTCCTTGCTTCCACCACTACTACCTGGAACCCCTTCTCTTTAAAAAGAATGTCCCACACCATTCAGAGTTCTCCTTTGCATTGTCCCTGACTCCAGGCTAGTCCACCTCTGTATACATAATTCCTGTGAAAGGACAGTCAGCCTCCTGAACATCTCCTTTCTGCCTTGTGGCTGTGGTCTCTTTGGGTCCCAGGGAAATGTAGAGAAAGGGGAGATTGCTGGCAGTTGCAGAATCTAATGATTTTTTTTTATAAAGAGAAAGTTCATTTAGAAAGTTACGAGGTAGTAAAAGCAGCATAAGACACGGGCTTCAGAATCGAGTTGCAGAAGCAAAAGAAGGGGCCTTGGCGTTTAGGAACATATGCTTGGGTTACCGGGAGGGGAGAGGAAGGAGCTCATGATAATGTTTAGTTTGTTGTCATGGTGTTTGCCAGTATCTTGAAATAGACCATTCTCTGTCTCAAGTTTGACTCAGAGAAGGTTATTGGGAAATGATTTGATAGATAATTCTTTCAATATTACAGTAAGTTCATTACTTATTTTAAATTTAATTTTATTCTATTACATTCATCTCATCCCCCTCCCCGTTCTCCCCTTTCCCACCCTCCCCATTCCCACCACGCCCCCACAGTTAATCCCACATGTTATTCATGTCTGTGGGTCATCCATGCTAGTTCCTTGACTAAACGGTTTCCCCTTCTGCACACTGAAAGTCTGTTCCTTGTATTCATGTCTCTAGTTCTGTTTTGTTTGTTTGTTTGTTTTGTTCATTAGTCTCCTGTATTGGGTGAGATCATATGGTATTTGTTTTTCACTGATTGGCTTATTTCACTAAGCATAATACTTTCTAGTTCCATCCATGTTGTTGCAAAGGGTAGGAGTTCCTTCTTTCTGCTGTGTAGTATTCCATTGCATAAATATACCAAAGTTTTCTGATCCAATCACCCACTGATGGGCACTTAGGCTGTTTCCAGCATTTGGCTATTGTAAATAGCACTGCTACAAACATACAGGTGCCTAGGTTCTTATGAATTGGTGTTTCAGGGTTCTTCAGGTATAATCCTAGCATTGGAATCATTACCATTTTAATTTATCCCTGTGCCATGGTAATGATCAGCACACCGTGCTACACCTCCATTCCAAAGGCCAAATCAGACTCCCCCGCCTTGCACTCTCATTGTAGGTCTTTGCATTGCAGGTCTTTAAATTTCTTTCGGTTGGAAGAATTATGCCTTTTCTATTTCATTTTCACTTTATATCCCAAGCACTTAGCATGTTACCTAGTATATAATAGGTGCTCTGTAAGTATATATTAAAAGACATTTTAAGGAAATAATAGAGGCAATTCCTTATCAAAAGCCTTTAACCAAGAATGAGGACACCATTCATCATGAAGGCATGTCAACTGAACCTAAAGATAACGAGTGCTTTCTACCTTTTTATTTCATTCCATTAAAAAAGGGAGCCATTGTTTCTGCTCAACTATTAGGTCTCCACCATATGAAGGAATTTATAAGCTCAAACGTTTATCTTTATTATTATTTTTTATCCTCATGCAAGAACATGCTCATTGACTTTAGAGAAGGGAAGGGAAGGAGAAAGAAGGAGAGAAACATTGATCAGTTGCTTCCAACACACACCCTAGCAGGAGATCAAATCTGCAACCTAGGTATGCGCCCTGACCAGGAATCAGACACAACCTTCCACTTTACTGGATGGACACTTCAATCAGCTGAGCTACACCAGCCAAGACAGCTGTCTTTATTATTTTTTTTTAAAGATTTTATTTATTATTTCCAGAGAGAAGGGAAGGGAGAGAGTCGAAAGGAGAGAAACATCAATGTAATGTTGCCTTTCACCTGCCTCCAGGTACAGACCTGGCTGGAGACCTGGCTTGTAACCTGGTTATGTGCCCTGGCTGGGAATTGAATCAGCAACCTTTGGGTTCACAGGCTGGCACCTATCCATTGAGCCACCAGCTAGGGTTAACATGTCTTTTTATAAATCATATGCTTTAGTTCCTGTCTCTGAGGGTCATTTCTCTTTACCATGGTAATTTTTAAATATTTTGTAGACATCTGGAAGACTGTCTCCTCCTCATCCATTTATTCCACAATTACTTGCGTGCCTGCTGTATGCTAGAGTCTGAGTGAGGACTTTGTGTGGAGAGGAGAGGCGGGAACTCTGTCTTCCTGTAGCTTTGAGTACCATGGAAATATTGCTGCCTTCGACTCCTCTGCACTAATTGGCCTAAGATCCTTACGATCTAACTGAGGAAACTGATTAGAAATATTATCTGGTCAAAGTTAAAGAACATTAGCTTAGTTGGAGATCCAAGAAAGTTTATGAAGTAAGATTAATGATGAGGGCAGGTACCTTGAAAAACTGGTAGACATAAATACAGGTAATGCAGTAGGACATGGGGAGTCAGGAATGGTTGAGGATGGCTGTAGCTACAATATGTTTTCATAAAATAGGTGACTATGTGAACATTATTATTTAGGAAGACTGTCTTTGGTATCCAGATGGCAAAATGAACTGCCTCTGGACACTTGCTTCACTCACCAGTGCTGCTTTAGTTCAGGTCCTGCTAACCTCTCATCTGTGCTACAGATAGGCTGGCAGCCTTCTAGGCCAGCCTGCAGGGGGTGTCAGAATGGTTCCAAAGTCAGCATTGTATTCTGCTTAAAATGAAGCGGCTCCACATCCCTCCAGGAGAGAATCTAACTCCAGTCTCTCCATGATCTGGCCCTGGTTTTATTACTCCACCTGCCTAATTCTCTCACTTTCTGGGAAATGTTCCTTTTATTTGGGACCCAGACTCTGTGAAGTTAGTGCTCCTAGGAGTTTAATAAATTGCAAGTGATTTTTGTCCAGCAGACATGCAAATTATTTCTTTTCAGCTGAAAAGATTACCCCAAAGGTTATTGTTTATTGCCCATCGGAATCCCTATCTGGTAGAAAAGATAACCCCACAGGCTATGGTTTTCTTTTCCTATATTTTTGCATCTAACTTGGAAGCTTATTCCGCCATTCCTTTCCTGTTTATCTTAATTTCTGTTCTTCAAGTGCTCTGCAAACCAGCTTTTGCTCCCTTTGCTTCCCATTAATAAATAAGTCTTTGGCATATGCTCTCTCTATAGTTCTATGAGTCACGTTTCCATTCACTGGAAAATAACGTTCTGACATTAGATACTCGATGTCTTATTATAATCCTGGGAACATTAAATGCAGTTTCATAGCTTTGGCCCTTTGCATTTATCAGCCCCTCTCACTCAGGGTCCTCCTCCTCAATATTTGCATGGAAGAGTTCTGTCCTTCCTTCCACACTGTTCTGAAATCTTTACTGACACCCCCATGCAGCACCAACCACTCTCTTTTTGGACATTCTCTGTGCCTTGCTAGACTGGATTACACATGGGGCCAATCACCTCATTGCATGTGTGTGTTTGTTTCTAGAATTTTCAGCTCAGGAGAGCAACATATTATATAGTTACCTTTTTTACATGCAGCACCTAGCTGCATGTTAGGTGTAGGGGAGATGTTCTATAGATGCAGAAACGACTGACCCATTGAAGGAAAAATTGGGAGAAGGAAAGTTCAAGAGAGGGGACAGAGGATTATGGGGGGCAGGGGAGGGTCATAGAACTGAGAGGCACAGAAGGACTGCAGACCTAAAGAGAGAGGTCAAAGAACATCAGGTCTAGCAAAGCTTGGAAGAGCTCCATCCAGAGCCATGGATTTTACCTTGGTTTTGGCAGGCTTTTATTATTCTGCACCCCTGCCTATGTGCTAGGAAAACATGCAAGTCTAAGTTTTGCCCCGTTCTTACCTCTGCCACAGCAGCTCCTGAGAATTTGTGGGTATCACAATGGAACTTCTGAAGGCGTGGCCTTTGTTAACTTCTAAAGGAGGACGAATAAGACAGGAGCAAGGATGCTATGCTAAGCACAGAGCCCAGGGTAGACTGATACCTGGCGTAGCCCGTGGGAATTTCCCACTTGCCTGGGGCAGGCAAGCATGAAGTAGAGGGAACAGGAGGATTATTTGGTTCCGAATTCCCTTGCTTCTCATTAAATAAATTGCTATTCTGACTGTTTCTGGGGAGCTCCTCCCTTGATGGTCAGTGGAGTGATCTCTTCTACCCACTGGGAGTGTGATTGGTACTTGAATTCTGTGTACCATGTAGCTTGTTTTATTTTATCTGGAAAATCCCCCTCAAAATCTATGTACAAATTTTTATCATTTTGTAGAATAGGAAAGAAGCATAGCATTGTTAGGTAATCTGTGCAGGTCATGAGGCAGACAGGAGTGAAGCCAAGTTGAAATTGGGTAGTCTGACTCCTGACCCAGGGTACCTGGCTGGTGTTCTGCCCCTGCCAGCCCAGCTCTCCATTTCACTTCCCTGGATGCCCCTGGGAGAGATGCCCTTCTCATTGTGCTCTTCCCTTTGCGGCCTTCTGGTAGACCATAGCAAAGAGCAGCGTGGCACCTGCTGCTACGACATAGGAAGAATGGAGGACTGAGGTCACATGCAAAGAGCACAGAGTTGGCACAAATTAATTTAGGGCAAAGCCCCTGCTCCTGGACATCCCTCCAAAACTGTCCACTTCCTCCTCCATGTGTGAATCAGCACAGTAAGCCTCAGAGAGAGACATAATGTCGGGTCTTGGTTCCATTCCTACTCAAGAAACTGGAAACAGTTTTAAAATAAAGGGATTAGCCAAAGAACATATGTGTATAACTCAGATACAGACAGTAATATGGTGATGGCTGTGGGGAGGGGGGTTAGGGGTAGGGTGGAGGCAGGGAGAGGGGGTGGGAAATAGGGACATCTGTAACAGTGTAAACAATGAAAATATAATTTTAATGTACCTCAGATATACCTTTGGATTCTATTTAAAACTTTATATAAAGTTTGGGAACAAAAGTCAGACTCAGAGACCAACAATTTAATTTTGAATCCTTGTCTATTCCACTTACTGTCTTTGTGACGTCGGTCAAGTTCTTAATATTTCTGAGCCTGGCTTGATTTGAAGTTGATACAACTGCACTGAGTAATGAACAGATAGTGGATGCTCCCTATGGGCCCAATGGTTCATAAAGTAAATGAAAAATAAGTTTTGCATATTATCTTTAATAATGATAAAGCTGATCATGTCATTCAACTTAAATATCCTGTGAGCTGAATTTACGATTTACCTTGATCCCTGACAGGATTTTATTTTTGTCCTCATATAAGTAGATACTTATATGGAGAAGAATTACTGTGTCTCTTATTTTGATTCCCAGTGACATACTTCGTTGTCACAGAGGAAGCATCAAATACAAAACAAAACAAAAATCTTTCAAATACTGAGTACCTCCCTCTTTGATTTATAAAAATAGCATGGGCAATATAGATTCTACAAATTATGTTCTTTCCTCCTCCCTTCCAAGGATGTCCTGCAGAACTAGAGAGAAGATAAAATAGTGCTTGTTTTGGACTATTTAAATTGTCCGTGTAATGGACACAGCAGACCAATTATTTTTCATTTTGGTGTCTACAACATTCAAGGTGTCCCAGCTACATAGAACCACAAAATCTAATACGTCTCAGAATTCCTCCTCATGGGTCTCTCAGAAGATCTAATACTGCAGCTCTTCCTTTGCTGTCTGTTCTTTTCTATGTATCTGGTCACTGTTCTTGGGACCCAGTTCATCATGCTGGCTGTCAGCTTGGACTGCTGCTTCTTCCTCTCCAACCTGTCCATGGCTGACATCGGTTACACCATTATGATCCCCAAGATGATCATGCACATCCCAACTCAAAGCAGAGGCACCTCCTATGTGGGCTGCTTAATTCAGGTGTATCTTCTAAATCTTGTTTGGGTGTATGGATGCTATACTCTTGATGGTGATGGCCTATGGCTGGTTTGAGGTTACCTGTCATGCACTGTACTACTACCCAGTCATTATAAACTTCTGTGTTTTTTTAGTTTTGGTGTCATTCCTCATCAGCGTTTTGCAATGCTGCTGTACAATTTGATTGTGTTACAACTTACCTTCTTAAAGAATGTGGAAATTTCTCATTTCTTCTGTCATCCTTCTTAACTCCTCAACTTGCCTATTCTGATGGCTTCACCAATAACAGTCATGTATCTGTTGACATCATTACTGGTTTTCTCTCTACCTCAGGGATCCTTTTAATATAACATTGTTTCCTCCATTTGAAAAGTCCCATCATTAGTGGGAAGTATAAAGCCTCCATCTGTTGTTTTCACCTGCCAGTTGTTTGTTTATATTATACAACAAGCATTGGAGTGAATGAATGTTGGTTTAACTGTGTCAACTCCCCCAAGGTCACAGTGATGTACAGCCTGGTCACCCCCATACTGAAGTCCATCTACAGCCTGATGAACAGGGACATCGAGAGAGTCATTTTCTTTGTTCTGTGTATTAGAAAAGATTGTAAAACCAATTATCTAGACTTGGCACACATGCCTTTCTGCTCACATAATTTTTGTAACTATCATGAGTCATTCATCTTGATGTTTCATATCTAGATATTGCTTCCCTTGGCACATGGGATTGGAGGATATATCCTAGGATCTCACCTGTGTCAAAAACACAGGTTTGAATCCTGTAACATCTAAGGAATATTCTTTTTGTTGCTTATGACCCAGACAACCTAGTGTACCACAGTTCATTTTCATTTTTATTTATTTATTTATTTATTTAAAAAGATTTTATTTATTATTTCCAGAGAGAGAAAATGGGAGCGAGGCAGAGAGGAAGAGAGACATTAATGTATGGTTGCCTTTCACCTGCCTCCAGCCACAGACCTGGCTGGAGACCTGGCTTGCAACCTGGTTATGTGTCCTGGCTGGGGAATCGAACCAGTGACCTTTGGGTTTGCAGGCCGGCGCCTTATTCACTGTGCTACCAGCCAGGGTCACAGCTCATTTTTAAAAATAATACCCAGCCCTGACAGCCACCATTTACTTTCTATCTTTATGAATTTGACCACCCTAGGAACTTCATATAAGAGGAATCATACAATGTCTGTCCTTTTGTGGGTGCCTAATTTCTCTTAGCATAATGTCTGCAAGGTTCATTCATGTTAGAGCCAGTGTCAGAATTTCCTTCCTTTTTAAAGATGATATAATATTCTGTTGTATAGATGCAGCACATTTTGTTTATCCAAGTCATCTCCCAGTAGATGCTTAGGTTGCTTTCACCTTTTGGCTCTTGTAAATAATGCTTCTATGAACATGAGTCGACAACAGAAGTTTACAACCATTGTTAACAGATCTAAGCTTGTAACTTTTGTCAGCTATAAAATGGCTTGAAATCCTGCACACAAAATGAAGAAAGGTGTTTTTTGATGTAAAGCAAGTTATTTTTTCAGTTATTAAAATTTAGTTAGGAAATTATTAGGAAAAGAGTAAAAAGGAAAAAAATTTTAAAAGATTTTATTATTTTTAGAGAGAGGAGAAGGGGGTGAGGGAGAGAAACATCAATGTATGGTTGCCTTTCACCTGCCTCCAGCCATGGACCTGGCTGGAGACCTGGCTTACAACCTGGTTATATGCCCTGGCTGGGAATCGAACCAGAGACCTTTGGGTTTGCAGGCCAGTGCCTTATCCACTGTGCCACCAGCCAAGGCCAAAAAGGAAAATTTTTAATGTGAAAATTTTAATTTAGCCACTGAACAATTGCCCATACAATAAAAACCTTTTGAAGATGATGGAGGAGTAAGTGGAAGCTATACTAACCTCCTCCAAGGACCAATTTGGAATTACAGCTAAATTGGAGAGAAATCATCCAGAATAAACAACTGAACACTAGCTGGAGAGAAGCCTTATAACCACAGACAGACAGACAGAGGAAACCACTTGACCACAACATGACTGGTAGGGAGTGCGGAGGAGGAGTGAGAGGGCTGGTTGGGCTCCCATGGATAACAGCTGAAGTTCTGGAAGGATATTTCAGCAGCTGGGGGTTCCCCCTGAGAAATGTGCTGTCTAAATCCCAAGCTAGGTTCCCCAGCCTGTAGCACCAGAGCCAGAAAGGAACCCAGATAACATCCAGCTGTGAAAAGCAGCAGGGTTTCTGTCTGCCAGGGAGAGGTGGCTGGAGATGCAAAGAGCCTCTTAAAGGGCTAACACACAAAATCTCATTTGCAGCCACTTACCCTGTGCTGAGTCATTCCTTATACTGCAGGAGCCATTACTCTCAGGCAGAGCACCCCTCTTCAAATGAAATCAGACTGAGGGAAAGCAACACAGTTGGCAGTGATTACTCTGCCTTACCCTGTGGTGCTGCTTGAATACAGCTTGATTAAAATAACAAACAATCAGTTCAATGACTGATTAGTTTAACAACTAAGGTGAAAATACAAAGAAGCAGCCAGAATGTGAAGACAAAGAAACAGACCCCCAAATGAAAGAACAAGAGAATTCTCTGGAAGAACTAGATGAAATGGAGGCACACAATTTATCAGAGTTCAGAGTAATGATTATAATGATACTCAACAGTGTGAGAAAGGACATTGAAACCATAAAAAAAGGACCGGTCAAATAAAGAATAAAGTATCTAAAATAAATAATACACTGTAAGGAATAAACAGTAGGCTAGATGAAGCAAAGGATCAAATCAGTGATTTGGAAGACAAGGTATAAAAAAACACCCAGACAGAGCAGCAAAAGGAAAAACAATTTTTAAATATGAAGAGAGCTTAGGAAACATTTTGGACAACATGAAGCATAACAACATCTGAATCATGGAAATACCAGAAGGAGAAGAAATTGAGCAAGGATCAAGAACCTATTTGAAGGAATAGTGACCCAAAACTTCCCTAATCTGTTGAATGAAAATGTCACACAAGTCCAGGAAGCTCAGAGAGTCCCAAACAAGTTGGACCCAAAGAGGCTGATACGGAGACACATCATAGTTTAAATGACAAGGCTTAAAGACAAGGAGAGACTCCTAAAAGCCACAAGAGAAAAGGTGGTAGTTATCTACAAGGGATCACCAATTAGACCAGCATGTGATTACTCACCAAAAAACATTTCAGGCCCTGGCCTGGGCCTGGGTTGAGGTGTTGGTCTCAGGTTGGGGTGCCAACAGAGGCAACCAATCTATATTACTCTCACATCTATTTCTCTCTCCCCATCTTTCCTCCTCCCACCCCCCCTCCCTAAATAAATATAATTAAAAAAAAAAAAAAAGTGTGTTCAATTCATAGCCACAAAATATGAATTCATGGCATACATATTTTTGAATCTTGCCTTGATGGAGTTGTTTCACTCTAAGAGTATTTACCAAAGGAAATGATGAAATTACCTACTTGTAGAATATTTGACATTTTGTATTTATAGTTCCAATTTAATTTCCTACAATCATCTGAAGCAGTTCCTTTATCATTAAAATATTTTAATATTTTCCCATGTTTAAAATGAAAATCTTTTATTACTATCCTCTTTCTTTTTCTTTTCACACCAAAGTTCTTGATAGTGTTCTACACTCAGGAGGTCAATTTCCTTACTGCTGAGTCACTCCCAAGCCCACTATAAATAGATTCTTCCCCATCACACTACCAAAATTGCTCTGTTGTTTTTCATATCACTAAACCCAAGATTTATTGTTCAGCCTGTACTTTTCTTGACCTCAGACCATCATTTTACAGGGTTGACTCTTCCTCTCTTAAAACACAACTTTCTCTGTCTCCACAGCACGTTAGACACCATGTAGCCTAGCCAGTCAAAGGGATTCACTGGAACAGATGCATCTTCATTTCTTTTCTGTTACTTTGAGCCCCTAAGTACTGTGGCTACCCGGAGACAGTCTTTGCAGCACAGGCACATTCCTGAGGGGGGAATCTCTTTTCCTCAAAGCCAACTCAACTGATGAAAATGAAGGAAAAGGCCTGTGGGGTCCGGTGGTGAGCAGAGAGATCCATCTGGCTCCAAAGCTGTCTTCCTGGAAACAGAATTAGCACACAGTTTATTTAATGAGGAAATATGAGAAATCACTCACCTGGGACATGAGAAACCATAAATACTTTCCTGGCATCCTTACCGGTAGTTCAATGACAGCTGACTAGGAGGAGACCGCACTTAACACATCTCACAGACACGACTTGTGGCAAGTCCCTGCCATTCCCTGTGTGAATCTGTCTCCAGTATCCAACAGAGAAGAAAGCTTATACAAATACTTCTTTAAGCAATTCCCATTGAGTGAGTCACCTGGCCTTGTGAATATGGTGTATGAAAACTATTAAAAAAGTGATGAGGGTCCTGGCTGGTGGCACAGTGGATAAGGCGCCAGCCTGCTAACCCAAAGGTTGCTGGTTCTATTCCCAGCCAGGGCACATAACCAGGTTGCAAGCCAGGTCTCTAGCCAGGTCTGTAGCTGGAGGCAGGTGAAAGGCAACCATACATTGATGTCTCCCTCTCTACCTCCCTCCTTCCCCTCTAAGAATAATTTAAAATTTAAAAATAAATAAATAAATAAAGTTAAATAAAACAGTAGGCATGACTTCTCCTTTCTGCTTTTTTGAGTTTTGTTTTTGTTGTGTTCTGGGTTTTTTTTTGTTTGTTTTTTTGTTTTTTTTTAGGGTTGAATGATAGATCTTGGATTAACACTTAGGTTATTTAACATAGTAATTTTTACCTAAAGGCAGTATGCTTCTGTTCCACATGACAGATTTTACTGTGCCTTTCCCATTAATGGCTGTTATGATCTATACATGCAAATTCTTTGCCATCTGACTTTATAATGTTAAATATTTTTATGCCTTTCAGATGAACATTGATTCATAAGGGAGTATATTTTTACCAAGCAGATAACATCATCTTACTCCTTTTGCAGGTTGCTGAAGTTGCTGCATCAGTAGTCAATGTGAGATTAACTTGTAGATTTCTTGTTTGTGATTATATATTGTATATACATATACATACATAGTATATATATACAACCTTCATTCAACTTTTCATGCACTTTGAAAACAAACCACTGGGAATAGCAGGATAAGTAGATTTTGTAATATGTGTTCTGAACTTGTGTAGTTTATGATTCGGCCATGAGAGAGAGAGACAGACTAATCAAATGTTTCATAATTAAATGTAAAAACTTTAGTATGACTTAAGCAATAAAGAATACAGGGGACTATAAAAGATCGGACTAGGGGGACTATACTTGGTGGGCAGGGAGGGTTCAGCAAGGTTTGTTTGAGGAAGTGATGTTCAATGTAAGAGATAAGGACAAGAATTGTAAGGAAGCCAAAGGCTTGGAGGAGCACCATAGCCTGCAGGGCAGTACTAACACAGGCGTGGCTGTGGGAAACTCTCAGCACTTTTAGACTCCTGAGAAGGCCAGCGTGTTAGAACTTGAAGAGTGGATGGCTGGTGTTGTGCTTAATAGGACTGGGAGGTTGGAAGGAACCAACATGTGCTGACAAAGCTGGAAAGGGTGTAAAAGACAGAAAAATCATAGACCTTTCTCCCTTGTGGACAGTGAGGCAAGAATCCTCAGATGAAAGCACCTTCCATAGCATATTTTTGTTTGCTTCTGATGGGGACTCAAATATTGGAAAATATTAGTTCCAGGTAACAGCATATTAGCTTAGTAATCAATGTATGTAAAAAGTTGTTGTTTCAGGAACTGGAGGGATAACCTACCTTGACTCCAGAAGACCATAAGCAGTTCCACCTTTGTGCCTCAAGAGGACTGAAAGCAATCAAGATGATATCTGAGCCATTGTGCTCCAGGGTGAGATGACCAACTCCCAGGACACAAAGACCTCTACCCATGACCCTGATGGGAGAATGCTATAGCTTTTATCTCATTAACTTTTCCCCTGAATTCCAAACCCCTCACCTACAGCTTTCTTATTATTATTAAAAGGGCCTGTTTATAATGGAACATAAGACAGTCTGTTAGGGTACAAACCCTCTGTCTTCTCAGATCTCCGACCATCTGAATAAAGCACCCATAAAGATTCAATCCCTGTCTCTGCTTATTGGATCTGGTAGATGACAGGCAGTACAAACACAGGCTTTTCTGGTTTCACTTCTGCCTGGGCTTTAGATAGGTGCATTTCATCCAGGGCCACTTTTGACTAAATCCCACTGGCTGAGGTTTCTAGGTGAGTGTGAATGTGGGTTCTAAACCTGTGAATGACCACCACAGCTCCAGTGATTTTTGAAGTCTGACCAACTTTTCATGGATGGGTTTTCTTATTTCTCTACCCTGTACTATTGAACATTGTGTGAAAGTGGTTTTAACTTTTAATTTGGATATCATTTCAGGTTTAAAGAAAAGTTGAAAGATTAGTTCCTATATATATTCTTTACTGGATCCCCCAAATGTTAACATTTTTACCACCTTTACTTTTTTCTTTATCTAGTTTTCTCTCTCTTCCATTTACATGTGTGTGCGCACACCTGTGGGTGTAGTTTCAGAACCATTTGAGAGTAAGTTGCACCTCTAAACCTTCAGTATTCCCTAAAAACAAGGACATTTTCCTCACACAACCACAATGCAATGATCAAAATCAGGAAGTTAACATCCACACAATAATATTAGTAAATTTATAGATATCATTTCTATTCTAATAATTATGCTGGGTGGGTGGGGAAGGGGACAGAGGGGAGCAAAAAGGGAATGGATGTAATACAACAATTAAATTTAAAAAATAATTATGCTAATATTGTTAGGTTTCAGGGCTCAGCAGGGGTAGAGAAGGCCAGCAGCCAAATGCTGAACAAGGTGGTTTATTACGTGACATGGCGGACTGGGTCTGTGCAGACACCAGCAGCTAGGTTTAGGGCAGGGTGAGTTTTTAAGGAGTTCTGAGCCTTGGAATGCGGAAACAGCATAGAACAGGCTAAGTTGCCAGAGATTTCCCTATATGGCCAATGGGTCCTGGGCAGCTATGAATTTTCCTTACACCACTGACAGGTTAGCAGTGGGTTCAACTGCAACCTTCTGATAGCAGTTTAAGGCTTAGGCAATTGCAAGGGGCACGGAGGTGAGCTGCTGAATGCCTGATTTTCATAATAATGTCATTTGGAGCTAAGAAAATCCAAGATGATGTATTACATTTGATTTATTGATGTGCCGTAGTGTGTAGATTGAAGTTCTATATCTTTGGCAAAAATCCCACGGTAGTGACATTGTGTCCTTTCCAGGGCCTCCTACCTGGAGGGACACGATATTGGTTTGTCCTATTTTGAAGCTTCATGATCATCTGACAGGGTTTTTATAAAATGGATTTTTAAAATAGGTGGTCAGCAATTCTAGGCTCCATTGTGTAGGATTCCATTTTGCTTTCACTGCTATAGAATAGGTAGTTCAGATGGATGGGTGGGATAAGAGACTCCATCTTTTATGATTCCATTCATAAGTGAATAAAGACTCAACTCTCAGACAAACTGACAGACTTCATAAATAACGTGAGTGAAAGGCATAGTCAACATTTCCATTACATGGAAGGCGCCATATAACAGAAATGTGGAAGTTTGTGCTAGGCCATGCCATTCTTGTGTCTTCATTCTTAGACATATCAATTACATGACAGCAGGAAACAAAACAAGGATTAGAGTTCATCCTCCTGGGGCTCTCAGAGGACCCAGAACTGCAGGCCCTTATGTTTTGGACTGTTCCTGCCCATGTATGTGGTCACCGTGCTTGGGAACCTGCTTATTATCTTAATCATCAGCTCTGACTTTCACCTCCTCACACCCATGTATTTCTTCCTCTTCAACCTGTCCTTGGTTGACACCTGCTTCAGCACCACTGTATGCTGAACATGTTGGTAAACACCCACACAGAGAACAAAGCCATCTCCTACATGAACTGCCTCACACAGGTGTATTTTTCCATGCTGTTTTCTACTTTGGAACTCTACTCCTTACCATGATGGCCCATGACCAGCATGTGGCCATCTGTCAGCCCCTGCACTACCACAGTCATCATGAAGCCTTGACTACGGCCTGCTGGTATTTATTACTTGGTTCATTGGCATCATAACACCCCTCCTTCATATCTCTCTGTAGAGATCTTGAAATTCCACATTTCTTTTGTGAACTGACATTGATCATCAAGTTGGCCTGCTCTGATACCTTCCTGAATAACATAATAATATATCTTATGACTGATTTGCTCGGTGTTTTCCCTCTTTTGGGGACCCTTTTCTCCTATCAAGAATTATTTCTGGGGAGGGGAACAGAGGGGAGCAAAATGGGGATGGATGTAATACAACAACAATAAAATTAAAAAAAAAAAAAAGAATTATTTCATCCATAAGGAAGATAACCTCATCAGTGGGAAGGCAAAAAGCATTTTCCACCTGTGGGTCTCATCCCCGTCATTTATTTATTTTATGCCACAGGCATTGGCGTCTACTTCACTTCTGCAGTGACTTACTCTTCCCAGAAAGTCTCAGTGGCCTCACTGATGTACTCTGTGGTCACCTCCATGCTGAACCCCTTTATCTACAGCTTGAAGTACAAGGATGTGAAGGAGGCCCTGGAAAAGCTTCTCAGCAGAGCAGTCTCTTGTCTGCAATAGATCCATTGGTCCTGGGACTGAGAAGTTTTGTGGTACCAGTGGCAAAAGCTTTTATTCTGAAGTCCTTACCCTTGAATCTTGAACCATCTTGCTCTTTTATTCAGTTCTTAAGGACTTATGGCTCTCTCCTAGTTTTTAACACACATTTAAACAACTAATCTCCCAGTAATTTCTTTGATGGCCTTTTTGCCCTATCTGTTGTCCAAAAATTATGTCCTTCCTTACCTTTGCACTAGTGAGTCATAAACTTGGATTTGAAGCATTTACTCTATCTTTATCTGAAATGTTGACCTAGAGTGCTTAAACTACTGATTGGTCACCTTAAGTTATTTCTATGTGCTTGTGAATTTGTGTTGTTTGTGTGTATCACCAACTGGGTTTTTTTTTTAACTGGATAAAGTATAATTAAAATGCATATGAAGGACTTCTGGCCAAAATGGAGGTGTAGGTAGACATGCTGCATTGCCCTCACAACTAAAAGAAATTTACATCCACCTCAAAGCTAATAAAAATAACCCAGAAATTACAGAAAATTGAATTATTTGGAAGGGCAGCAAATGAAGAAGTAAAGAGATACTCAGCCAAACAGGTAGGAAGGGTGGAGCTGAGGAGGAGAGCAGTGGCAGCACTGGAGCTGAGTCCACAACAAATACATTTAAACCTGGGAAGTGATCTCAGGGCGAGACTGTGCAGCCCATGATTCCATCGCCAGGAAAGAAAGAGCCAGCAGTTGTGGTGTCAGCACGGGGTCTGAAGCCATGGAGAAAAGTGCAATCATACATTTAAACCTGGGAAATAACCCCAAGGCCAGACCACACAGCCAATAGTTCCAGTGCCATTGGGGGTTGGGGTGGAGTAAGAAACTGCTGGTCTCAACAGGCAAGTGGCATTGTTCCCTCTCAGAGTCCTCCCCAATGCACAGCTCCACAACTTGGTGAAACAGATTGCCCCACACTGACAAATTCCTAGGGATCTGTCCCTTACAACGTAACAAATGTGACAGAATTACCTAAGACACAGAGGCAAACACAGAAAACTGTCAAGCTGAGGAGATAGAGAAATATGGCCAAAAGAGGGAGCAGATCAAGGTGCCAGTGGGAAAACTGAGCAATGAGGAGATAGCCAACAGATGGCCAAGGAGCTAGTCAATCTAGCAGATGCAGAGTTCAAAACTCTGCTGATTAAGATGCTCACACACTTGACAGATATGCTTAAATACAGCAGATGCAGAAAGGCTATGCCATGGGAAATGAGGAAAAGTCCACATGAAACCAAGGGTGAAGGGAAGGGAACCTGGGTTCAAATCAATGATTTGGAACATAAAGAAGAAATAATCAACACTACAGAAAGAGGGAATAAGAATTGAAAAAAACAAGGAGAGGCATAAGAACCTTTGGGACAACTTTAAACATGCCAATATCTGAAGCATAGGGGTGCCAGAAGGAGAAGAGGAGGAGCAAGAAATCGACAACTTATGTGAAGAAATAATGAAGAAAAACTGCCCAAATTTGGTGAAGGAAATAGTCATATAAGTCCAGGAAGCACAGAGAGTCCCAAACAAGCTAGACCCAAACAGGGCCGCACCAAGACACATCCTAATTAAAATGCCAAAGGTTAAGGATAAAGAAAGAATCTTAAAAGTAGCACAAGAAAAGAGAGTTATCTACAAAGGAGTTCTAATAGGACTATCAGCTGATTTCTAAAAGAAACTTTTTAGTCAAGAAGGGACTGGCAAGAGTATTCAAAGTGATGAGAAGCAGGAACCTACAATCAAGATTATTCTATCCAGCAAAGATATCACTTAGAATGGAAGAGCAGATAAAGTACTTCCCAGATGAGGTGAAGTTAAAGCAGTTTATCATCACTAAGCCATTGTTATATGAAATGTTAAAAGGAATTACTTAAGAAAAAGATCAAAACTATGAACATTAAAATGACAACAAACAACTATCGGCAACAGAATCTTAAAAAATAAAAATAAAAACAAACTAAACAAACAACTAGAATAGGATCAAAATAGGTATGGAGGTTATTGGAGGGCTATCAGCTGGAAGGGGGAAGGGAGAAAAATGAGGACATGGTGCAAGATTAGAAAACATAATTGGTGGCTACAAGAGAGACAGGGGGAAGTTAAGAATAATATAGGAAAGGATAAAATCAGGGAACTTAAATGCATGACCCATAGATATGAACTAAGGGGCATGGAATTGTGGGAGGGAAGGGGGGTTCTTTGTGGAGGGGAGCAAAGGGAAAAGAATTTGGCACAACTGTAAAAGCATAATCAATAACATATACTATATATATAGTATATATATATATTACTATCCTATACACCCCTGCCCAGCAGCCTCCCTCAGGAAGCTGCTGGTGAAGGAGAACTGCCATGGCTAGTTATTTTTAATTTTTTTTCTGAACAAATCTAGGTATGTTTATTCCATTAAATTTTAAAACTGATGTTTAATGTTGGTACTGTATGTTTCCATATCATTTGGTATAATTTACATTGATTCATGCTTATTCATTTTTTTAGGTTCTTTTTCTTTAACTGAATGTGTTGGCATGATGCTGGTTAATAAAATTGTATGTTTTAGGTGTACAATTCTACAATACATCATCTGTATATTGTATTGTGTGTTTACCATCCCAAGTCAAGTCTCCTCCCATCTATACTTACTCATTTTTGCAAAGACATTATATATACAAAAACATGTGTTCAATAACTGGGAAATCATAAAACTTCTGATCTATACATATATAGTATACTATACATATATGGTTTTATTTTTATTATGTATATTATATATTATTTTATTATATATATACAAATAAAACTACCTTATGACCTAATAATATTTTACTTTTGGGTATTTAACTGAAAAACTCTAAAACACTAATTTGAAAAGATATAGGCACCCTATGTTCATTGCAGTGTTATTTACAATAGTTAAAATATGAAAGCAACCTAAGTGCCCATCAATAGAGGATTGGATATATATAATGGAATATTTTTATAAAAAAAGGTTGAAACCTTACCGTTTGCAGCAACATGCATGGATATAGAGGGTATTATGGTAAGTGAAATAAGTCAGTCAGAGAAAGACACATACCATATGATTTCACTTATATGTAGAATCTAAATAATGAAATAAACATGATACTGATGGTTGTCAGGTGGGAGGGAGGTTGCAGATGGGGGTGGGGCTGGGTGAAAAAGGTGAAGGGATTAAGAAGTACAAATTGGTAGTTACAAAACCAACACAGGAATGTAAAGAACAGCATAAGGATTATAGTCAATAATATTGTAATAACTATGTATGGTACCAGGTTGATACTTGACCATTCAGAGGGAACACTTGATAAATCACGTAAGTGTTTAACCACTATGCTGGGCAAATGAAACTGATATACAATAATATTGAATATTAACTGTAATGGAAAATAAAAGAGAATTTTAGGAGATCTTGTGAGGCTAAAAATAATAACAACAGGGCCCTGGCTGGTGGCTCAGTGAAATAGTACTGGCCTGCGAACCCAAAGGTGTCTGGTTCGATTCCCAGCCAGGGCACATAACCAGGTTGCAGGCCAGGTCTCCAGCCAGGTCCATAGCTGGAGGCAGGTGAAAGGCAGCCATACATTGATGTTTCTCTCCCTTTCTTACTCCCTCCCTGCCCTCTCTCTAAAAATAATGAATAAAATCTTAAAGGAAAAAAAAATAGCAATAACAACAACAAAGAAACTTGACTCAAATGTCACTGCGGATGGACTATGGGGACTGCCACACTCGTTGCCCAGATCCTCCTTCAGGATGAAGGGCTTGTTTCTCCAGGTGGAGGGCGTGCAGCCATTGCACAGCCCACAGCCCTCTGTGCAAGCAGCCCTCAGCTGAAGGAAGCTGCCTCACCCAGGAGACACCGAGGGCCAACAACGTTTGCGTTCAGCACAGCATTTGCACTGAGGTTGCTCCCGAGCTGCTCCCAGCCACTCACTGAGAATAGCAGGTTGCCCATTGTCATGGCATGGTCACATAATGCCACTGATGACCAGGATCAGGTACCCCTTCCAGAGTGGTGACTCCTCTTCCTGGTATGAAGGACATGAAGGGCCAGGCAGCCGTGGAGCTTGAAGTTCAGTGGGACTTTTGTCACATGTCTGGAACTATCTCTTCAGGGGTCAAGGCCTCTGGACCAGCAGAGACCAGATCCGCAGCACAAGTTTGCCAAGTGGCTAAATGGAAGTGTCATTGGAAGGGGCCACTTCGACCTCCAGCTCCTGGTTTATGGACCCACATATTCTATAAATGAAAATACAGCACACTATGGTTGTCGGTGACTTAGAGTGTATATTGCATCCTGTGGATTATGTAGTCAGCATTTCCTCTGTATTCAAATGCCTGCACTAAATTTGGTCATTTTCTTTTGAACTAAACCTGTTCCTATAGCTTCTGTTAAATTTTTTCTTAAACCCTCTCATGTCCCATATGGTTTCTTTTAATATATATTATTTTATTGTTGTTCAATTACAGTTGTCCCAAGTTTTCACTCGTTGCTCTCCCCTGCCCCACCCACCCCCGACTCCCATAGTCCATCTCCACTCTGTTGTGCATGTCCATGGGTCATTCTTACATGTTCCTTAACTAGAACCCTTCCCCTTCTTTATCCCACTACCCCCTCCCACCTCCCCCCTGGTCACTGTCAGTTTGTTCCTTATTTCTGTATCTCTGGTTCTATTTTGCTTGTTCATTTGTTTTGTTCATCAGGTTCCACTTATAGGTGAGATCATGTGGTATTTGTCTTTCTCCGCCTGGCTTATTTCACTTAACATAATACTCTCCAGTTCCATCCATGCTGTTGTGAAGGGTAGGCGTTCCTTCTTTCTTTCTGCTCTGTAGTACTCCACTGTGTCTCTTCACACAATGCTTTACTCGCCTCCTCTTTCCCCACAAGCATTGAAGTGACTTATATTTATCACCTATGGTTCCCCATTACCCATTCTTCAAGCCATTTTAACTGGATTACTTCTGCCTCTGTTCCTCTATTTAGAGATAATAAATGGAGCCCTCATTAATGTCAACAGAGGATCCATGTCACCAGCAAATGTTAAAAAAAGTATCATCCCTCATTTGGTTAGTCCTTTCAGCATAACCAAACTATTCAACCACTTTGCTTTGGTTTGGAAAGGACTTCTTTGCCTCCTCAACACTGTGGGCACCAAGTGATTCATGAAATCCAAAGACTCTTCAAGGGAAGAACATCACAGAAAGTTGGTTTCAGGCTTTGGCCCCTGAGGAAATCACAAATTCTTTAGGGATACCCTGTCACTTTGAAGTTAAACCATAAATCATAGAAAGAAGTGTTTGTCATTGGAGAAAATAAATTCATCTCCAGCAGCACCCTCCCCACCCCCTGCCCAATGCAACTCGTACAGACACAACACTGGACAAAACTTTTCATCCTTTTATCTTCGCATCCCATAGGACCTGAATAGTTTGGAGAGTGAAAAGATAATAGAGTAATTTATTTAATGAAGAGCCCTGAGAATTCAACCCTGAAGAGGCTGGAACCTTTAAACGTGTTCTTTTCTGCCCCTTTCCTTAGTTTTCTGATCCCAGCCAAATACAAACTCAGTTGGGCATCCTAGGGACAAACCTTGGAGATCAGAAAGCTTCACTGATACCCTTCAGAGAGAGGCACTGTTTTCCAGTAAGGGCTGGTGGAGTGAAAAGGAAATGAGATGACATGGGTACTAGGCTGTACCTCTGGAATAATTAGGACAGTCCTGTAGCACATGGCTTACAACAATGAAGTCCCTGTACTTTGAAGGTACTTTAGTTTCACTAGAACCCGTCATTTTCAGACTTTGTTCGCTTTCCTTTTCTTTGTAATTTAGAGCCTCTTTGCAATTCTTTTCCAGAGAATCTCCATCTCTGAAATCTACTATGCATGAGG
The DNA here is from genome assembly GCA_004026585.1 of Noctilio leporinus. Taxonomy (NCBI): domain Eukaryota; kingdom Metazoa; phylum Chordata; class Mammalia; order Chiroptera; family Noctilionidae; genus Noctilio; species Noctilio leporinus. The sequence continues at coordinate 22,991 of PVIW01012833.1, forward strand.
TATTGTCTATTTTGTTTCTAATGTGATTGGGTTTATTATATTCCCTATTTTGCAGCAGATTTGACTCATTAATAGCACTTAATAGTTCTATATTGATGTTATTGTTGTCTCACTTTAGTGTCCACAATAGTATTTACAAATAATGTAATTGTTTCTGACATTCAGTACTCAGGCAAATTTTCTTTCTTCACCTTACCAGTCTCTTTAAATGTTCAGCAGAACATCAAGGGATTGAAGTTAGAGTTAACTGCATTGGTCTGGTCATGAATTTAATACATGTTTTAGTGAGTTAATGTAGAATGTTCTGTTGTCTGCAACTTTAAAACAACTATTCAAGCAAGAGGAAACCAATTATATAATGAAGTCAAAGATTTCCTTTTTGTGTTATAGTTGACACTTGTGGTCTCAATCTTTCTTACACATTCAACATTTCTATATGCTCAGCACCTACCATGTGCCAGGCACCAAATAAGTCTCTGAAATGACAACGGTGGACAAAACAGTTGTAACTTCTAACCCACAAGTGAACATAAAATTACTAACATGAGAGCACTTTAAGAAATAGTACAGGATGTTCAAACTGTGAGCCTCACACACTCTGTCCCTCCTGGCCCCAATTATCTGTCTTCTCTCACTGAAATCTCTTCTGTTACCAATCTCACTAACCGTCAGGCAACTGAAAATTCTGTTCTCTTAGCCTCAAATGCTTGACTTTTAAAAATTTCTTCTAATTCACAATTATCCATCCTTTTCCTCACAGCTCAGACATTCCTATTTCAGAGAAGCCTTTTTAACTCACCTCCCACCACTAAATGGGTCTGCATTTTTCTCTCTCTAACTCATTAGCATTCTCTGGACATTAGTAATAGTGAAACTTTTATTTTTATCATTGAGAATGTAAACATTTATTTACGTTCTGCTTAAAATTAAATGTATTGGGATAACATTGGTCAATAACATTGTATATGTTCTAAATGTACACATTTATAATACATCACCTGTATTGCATGCTCATCACCCAAAGTCTAGTCTCCTTCCATTACAGTATATCTGACCCCCTTTACTTCCTTTATCCTTCCCATAACCTCTTTTCCCCTTTGTAACCACCATACTGTTGTTTATATCTATGAGTCTGTTTTGTTTGTTCATTTGTTGATTGCTGTTTTATATCCCGCCTGTCTTATTTCACTTAGCCTGATTACTTTCATTATCCATCCATTTTGTCACAAATGGCATTATTTTGTCTTTTTATAACTGAGTAGTATTCCATAGTATATATCACCACATCTTTATCCAATCATTTGTCAAAGGACACTTAGGTTGTGTCCATGTCTTGGTTATTGTGAATAATGCTGCAGTAAACATAAAGGTGCATACATATATCTACGAATACATGTTTTCAAATATCTGGTAGGTATCTAGAAGGAGAATTGCTGGTGACAGGGTAGCTTTCCTAATATTTTGAGGAACCGCCATACTTTTTACCATAGAGGCTGCAACCCTTTTCATTCCCTCAAGGATTTCCTTTTCTCCATATCCTCTCCGACATTTGTTTCTTGTGTTACTGATAATAGCCATTCTGACAGATATGAGGTGGTATCTTATTGTGATTTTTTTTTATTGTGATTTTTTATTTGCATTTCCCCTATAGTTAGTGAAGTTGAGCATCTTTTCATATGTCTATTAGCCTCTTATATGTCTTCACAGGAAAAGTCTGCTTAGGTCTTCTGCCTGTTTTTTTGTTTTGTTTTGTTTAATTAAAAAAATTTTATTCAATATTTTCAAAGAGAAGGGCAGGGAGGAAGGAAGGAAGAAAGGGAGAGAAACATCAATGTTAGGTTGCCTTTCACCTGCCTCCAGCTGTGGACCTGGCTGAAGACCTGGCTGGAGACCTGGCTTGCAACCCAGTTATGTGCCCTGACTGGGGAATCAAACCAGCGACCTTTGGGTTTCCAGACCAGTGCCTTATCCACTGAGCCACCCGCCAGAGCTTTCTGCCCATTTTTGAATAACCTATTTTTTTACATTTAATTTTATTGTTGTTGTATTACATCCATCCCCTTTTTGCTCCCCGCTGTCCTCTTTCCTACCCACCCACTCCCCTGAATTAACCTATTTCTGTTGTTGATGAGTTATATGAGTTCTTTATATATTTTGGAAATTAGCCCCTTACCAAAGGTATTGTTTGCAAATACCTTCACCCATTTGGCTGGTTGCCTTTTTATTTTCAAATCTTAAACTTGCCTTTCAACTTTAAGGATGAGTTCATGTATAGACACTTTGAATGTTTTAAAATAAAATGAATTAGTTCTCTTTCAGTTCATGCCACTGATTTAGTACCACACATCTCCCCTTGAGAGCATGCTCACATGAGCACATGCACTCACCATGCTTTGTATTTTATCTTACTGCTAGTGTGCTTTGTTCTCCCCCACCCCTCACCCCATTATCTATGTGGTCCATATGCACCTTCCTTTTTCTTGGAAGGATCCACTTGGCAGGAAGTCTCTGGAAGAGGGAGCCATAAGGATCTTCATTAATTAGAAGTGCTGCATGGTGATAAAAAAAAAAAAAAAAAAAAGATAACGGACCTGTTGTGTTTATAGTGATGGCTGCCCCAGTTTAAGAGAAATACGGAAAATGACAGCCATGCAAGACAGATTTATTGTGATATTAAGAACAGAAGTTTACTTTTGTCAAGTGTTCACTGTATGTCACAAGAAATACACTACAAAAGTTATATGCATCATCTTGTTTAATCATTCACTTGTCTTACAATGTAGGAAATAAGTCACTGCTCCCAATGTGGAGGTGAGGTTATCTATAGCTAAGAGAGATTAAATAACTTTGTCAAGGTCACAGAGATGTAACATGGTAGAGCAAATTCTATTTCAGAAAGTGTGACACAGATCTTATTTTCTAAATCACAGCTCTATACTGTAATTCGGAAGGGTTATATGTCAAAAATAATTGTAATGAAAAGAATAGATTGATAATGATAATAGCTAGAATTTATTGAGATCTTACTGTGATTAAAGGCATTTTTAGACCTTACAAATATGGTAACAGTAATAACCACATTTGTAGAAAAAACAACATGGTACATGGAGTGTTAACTGTGGCATCAGTATAAAGCACCAGATCACAGAATGAGGTTTGAGTTGAAAACACATATTTTAATCACTATGATGAAATCAAAGAAATATGGAGATTATCAAAGAAAACATCTTAAATGTCTTTATTTTGGAAAGCTTATATGAAAGAAGAACTTGGTTTATGTCCATAAATTCAGATAAGAGTAAAAGATAAAAAGAGAGAGAAAAGTATCTACTAAATTGAAGAAAGCCTGAATATTTACACAATTTAAAATAAAATTGGGCTACCACTTAAATAAGTGGATCACTGCCATTGGAATGACTACTAGGCCATGAAAGATGTCCATGCAAAGGTGGAATCAAAAGGTTGATCTGCCATTTGGCTGTTCATTGAACATTGCTTTTGCCTTCTCCAGCATACCCACCAGTGACATGGAAGCAGGAAACCACACAGAAGTATCAGATTTCCTCCTCCTGGGTCTCTCAGAGGATCCTGATCTACAGCCCTTCCTCTTTGGCATGTTACTCTTCATGTACCTGGTCACTGTGCTCGGGAACCTGCTCATCATCCTGGCCATCAGCTCAGACTCCCACCTCCACACGCCCATGTACTTCTTCCTCTCCAACCTGTCCTTTGTTGACATCTGCTTCATCTCCACCACTGTCCCGAAGATGATTGTGGACATCCAGACACACAGCAAAGCCATCTCCTATATCAGATGCCTCATTCAGGTGTATTTTTTCATGTTTTTTATATGTATGGACAATTTACTCCTAACTGTGATGGCCTATGACCGGTATGTGGCCATCTGCTACCCTCTGCACTACATGGTCATCATGAACCCACACCTGTGTGGCCTGCTGGTTCTGTTGTGTTGGTTCATCATATTCTGGGTCTCCCTGGTTCATATTCTACTGATGAGGCGGCTGACCTTCTGTGTAGGAACTGAAATTCCACATTTCTTCTGTGAACTGGCTCAGATTCTCAAGGTAGCCTGCTCAGACACCCTCATCAATAACATCTCTTTGTATGTGACTATTGCCCTACTGGGTGTGATTCCTCTCACTGGAATTCTCTATTCTTACTCTCAGATTGTCTCCTCTTTAATGAAAATGTTCTCTGCAGGGGGAAAATATAAAGCATTCTCCACGTGTGGGTCTCACCTCTGTGTGGTCTCCTTGTTCTATGGGACAGGACTCGGGGTCTATCTCACTTCTGCTCAGACCCATTCTTCCCTACAAAACTCAGTGGCCTCAATGATGTACACCGTGGTCACCCCCATGCTGAACCCCTTTATCTACAGCCTGAAGAACCAGGATGTGAAGGGGGCCCTGAGAAGGCTCCTCAACCGGGCAGCTCCTTATCTGTGATGGGCCACTGGCCCAGAGCTAAGTGTACATTGCAAGCCTCAAAGGTGAAAGCTGCAAATTTAAATATTCTGGTTCTTTGTTTCTCCTAAAAGACGTTATCGATGTCTTCTATTTCCAAAGCACATAGGATTTCACTTTTGTTTGGGTTTGTATTTGTTTCTTCTCAATAACTCCCTCGGAAATTTCTTTGTACCTTTTTCCCCTACATGCTGTCCACAATGCTCCATGTTTAGTCAGCATCCTGAAGCTATTCTTATGCTCTGTAACTTTATCTGTAAAGCACTTGTCATATTCAGTGCCGACATAGTTTCCCAAAAAGTTGTCCTCATGTGTTGCTGATCGTCACCTTTTTTTTTTTTTTTTTAATGATGCAAATGATTATTTTATTTCCCCAAGGCTCAACATAATAGGTAGTCTTTGCATGTTCTCTGGTTGTAAAAGACTACAGGGTACCTACATCTTTTCATCATACCCGTTTGGACACCATGTCATTACCAGTAAAAGCTACATTTTTTTAACAGAAAAAAAATGAAAGCAAAACACTTGGTGATCGTCACCTTAATTTGGTTGAATGCTGGTTTTTTCCCAGAAGAAAGGAAGGGAAAATCATACAGTAATTGGAACAAGTGCTTACAATATCACGACTCTACATATTTCTTCACATGAATGACTTAATTGTATCTTCAACACATTTCTTTGGGATGTTTTCTCTCATTCAGGTGCTCCTTTGCCAACATAGGATATACAAATGTTTTCAAAGATTATATCCTCTTCTTAGACTGTTCCATTTATCATTAAGTAGTGTCTTACTTTGTTTCATACTGTACCTTTGTTTTAAAATGCCTAATATGGCCTTTCCAGGATTTGTTGTTTAATGTTCTAGAACAGTCAGTTTTTCCTCAAACGTCTGATCCCTTGGCATGCTTTTAAAAGTAGATTCTCAGGATCCGTAAATTCAATGTTAAGGTATGTCCCCAAAAGAATTAGAAGTAGAAACCCAAATAGGTTCTTGTAGACCAATTTTATAGCAGCAATAACCAAAATATGGAAACAACCCAAGTGTTCAACAGATGAATGGATAAACAAAACTAAACATTTAAACAAGGGAGTATTTTGCAGCCTTTTTGAGGGAATGAAATTCTGATGCATGTGAAACTTGCAAACTCTATGTTAAGTGAGATCAGTCAGACACAAAAGGATAAGTATTGTATGAATACACTTATGTGAGGTACTTAAAAGAAGTAAATTCATCAAGACAGAAAGTAGTATAGAGGTTTCCATGGGATGGGAGAAAGGAAGAATAGAGAGATGTTATTGAATGGATATGTAGCTTCTGTTTGGGATGATAAAAAAAGGTCTGGAAATGGATAATGGTGATGGTTCCATGATATTGTGAATATACTTAATGCCACAAAACTGTACTTTTAAAAATGGTTAAAATGGCATATATGTATCCATTAAAATAAAAATAAAATAAAGAAAATCATTGCAGCCCTGGCTGGTAGCACAGTGGATAAGGCACCGGCCTGCGAACCCAAAGGTCGCAGGTTCAATTCCCCAGCCAGGGCACATAACCAGGTTGCAAACCAGGTCTCCAGTCAGGTCTGTGGCTGGAAGCAGGTGAAACGCAGCCATGCATTGATGTCTCTCTACCTCTCTGCCTCTCTCCCTTCCCCTCTTTCTAAAAAAAATAATGAAATAAAATATTAAAAAAAAAAAAAAGAAAATCATTGCAATTTTCTTTTAAATATATTTTATTGATTATGCTATTACAGTTGTCCCAATATTTTCCCCTTTGCCTCCTCCACCAGGTACCACCCCTTCCCTTCAGCAATGTCCCCGTTAGTTCATGTCCATGTGTCATACATGTAAGTTCTTTGGCTTCTCCATTTCTTTTATTATTTTTAACATCCCTTTGTCTATTCTGTAACTACCAATGTGTACTTTTTTTCACATCCAGACAATTCACCACTTAATTACTGCCTTCTAACTGTCAGCCTCTCAAATTATATTAATACAAAGTTTTCTTTTTATTATTTCAAAATGCTTATGTTAATTCATTTGTTTAAAATGTTACTCTTGCCCTTGGCTGGTGGCTCATTAGATAAGGTGTGGCCTGCAAACCCAAAGGTTGCTGGTTTGATTCCCCAGTCAGGGCACATGCCCAGGTTGCAGGCCACGTCTCCAGCCAGGTCTCCAGCCAAGTTCCCAGCTGAAGGCAGGTGAAAGGCAACCATACATTGATGTTTCTCTACCTCTCTGCCTCTCTCCCTGGAAATAATAAAATCTTTAAAAAATTTTTTTAAATATGTCAATATCTTATAAACTATTTTTTAAATTTTATTGTTGTTGTATTACATCCATCCCCTTTTTGCTCCCCTTTGTCCCACTCCCCACCCACTCATTCCCCCCAAGTGTTGTCCATGTCCATGGCTCCTTTATACTAGGTTCTTGTCTAAACTGCTCCCCTTCCTTGACTCTGCCTCCCCCCTCCCCGCAACCCTCTTCCCCCTGACCACTGAAGGCCTATTCCTTGTATTCATATATTTGGTTCTGTTTTGCTTGTTGTTAGTTTTGTTCATTATTGTCCTGTAATGGGTGAGATCATATGGTATTTGTCCTTCACTGACTGGCTTATTTCACTAAGCATAATACTCTCCAGTTCCATCCATGTTGTTGCAAAGGGTACAAGTTCCTTCTTTCTTTCTGCTGTATAGTATTCCATTGTGTAAA
>PVIW01012834.1:0-30178 GCA_004026585.1 Noctilio leporinus
TAATTCGAGAGTAGGGGAGGGTCTTGGGTATTTAGGTGGATTGAGGTATAGGGGGGATTAAGAATATGTGAGGAGTAACTTTTGCAAAGGATATGTTGGGGCTTAATAGTTCATATTGCTCTCGGTATAATTCAGGTGCTTGAGATTGGCAGCAATCCCTTTCCTGAGGCTGCCTCTTTTTCTTGGTCAGGACTTTACATTCTATAGTCTATATTCTAGCTGGTCTTGGCATGTGGTAGGGCCTCTGTTTGTCACAGTAGGGCTGATTCTGAGTGTCTGCTCCCAGGTAGGCTGGGCCTTCAGCTGCCTGGCTGGGTTTTAAGGCTACCAGTGTTCTGGAGCCCACAGGGAGCCCCCTCCCACTCCTGGCAGAGGTTCTGGCCCAGGACGCGCCCCCAGCACTTCTGCAGGGCAGCCCACAATTTTGCTGGTCCCTGTGACGACTGGTCCCGCCCCCGCAGTTCCGGGAGGAGGTCGGGCCTGTCAATCAACACTGTCTGGGGTCCGCCTACACTGTCCCGCCCTTCCGGGGCGGGCACCACTCCCCCAAGCCAATCAGCTCTCCTCGGAGTCCTTTATGCAGCCTCTGTGATGAGCCCCTCCCAGGCGTGGGCGGCACAGCCTTTGTCTCCGGCAATGGCGGGTCTCCCGCCACTAGTTCCCAGCTTGCAGGCTCGCCGGCTTGCCGCCTGGAGCCTCCCACGGAGCCTGGGGACCTGTGTGGCTGGGCAGGGCTGGGCCTCCCCCCTCGCAGGGGCCTCTAGCCGCTGCCTCCCCGGTGGCCCAGCAGCTCTGTTTTCGGCCCTCTCGCCGCCCCGCTGGTGCACTTCCCGCTTCCCCGCTCCGGCTTCCCTCAGGACTCTTCTCCGCCTCTAGCCCCGCGCGCACGCGCGCGCGGAGCCTCCTCTCCCCATTGCCGGAGTGAGTCTCTCACACAGTCCCTCCCCTGCAAGAGTTCAATTCCGGGTTCCCTATGGCATTCGCCCTCGCTGCCGGCACTTCTCTGTTGAGACTTCCAGTCACCAGGGAGCCCGGAACTGGCCCCAGTCAAATGCGCCCCTCTGGGCAGAGCCGCCCCTGCCCAGAGCCGACCTCGGCCCGCCAGCCGGTCGGTCGGGAACGCCTCACCTACTGTCCTGCTGGCCTCCTCTGCCTCTGGGCTCTGCTCCCCTGTGTCCAGATGCTGTCCGTTCCAATCCCTAGGGTCCTGAAGCCGTCTCACGCTCCTTATCCTGTCCTCTAGCTGCTTTGGTACTCGAGAACACCATCAGCACTGCTCTCTACTCTGTCGCCATCTTGGAGATCTCCTGTTTCTCATTCTTATGACCCACTGTCCCCTCTTGGACTTGTCTGCCTGGAATATAGCTTCTGCAGTACAGGCTAAGAAAAGTGAGAAACACAGAAGCCTGTTCCTCAGGGGATAAAACCATAGTCCCAGAGATGAAGTATCCATTACTTTGGCCCAAGCTGCTTAGAGGACAGAGCTCAGGTTATTATTTTTGTAACATGGAACTATTGTGTTTCTGTTGGTGGTGGTGGTAAGTGGTGGTTATGAGTAATGTCAATTTAGTGACCTATGGTTCAAATTCCACATACCCTCATCATCTTTCTGAAATTTATAGATTTTCTTTAGTTTGTTATATACCCTTACAGTAATTTCTGGGGACTTAAAATTATTATTAAAAGTAATTTTTACCAGGTATTACTGTTTCACTAAGAAAAGGGTTTGCTATGGAACTTATTCCATCATTTCAGAAACCCTGCCCCTCTGGTCTTAGTCCTGCCTGAGTCCAAGATACACTGAAGTTATCTTGACCCTATCAGAATACCCATGTGCTAAATTTTTTCTTACTTTGTGCTTGTTATTTACCTTGTTCCAGTTTTACTTGCACCCTTAAGAATGTCTCACTGTACCCTGATGAATTCTTCATCTCATTGTCTTTATGCTTGGTTTGGTTTCCTATTTATTGCTTTTTGAACCCTACTAGAGAAATACAAATGTAAAAGGTTGTAGTACCATAGGGTACTATGCTAATTGAAATAAATAAGACAGAGAAAGATGTATACTGTATGCTTTCACTTATATTTGCAATCTAAAAACAACCTACCAACCTAACAAATAAAATATATACATTTACAGAAACAGAGACCTAAGAGATGGTTACCAGAAAGTAGGGGGTTAGGGAAATGGGTGAATGTAGTCAATAGTATTGTGATGTTTGGACAATGACAGGTGTTTAATAGAGTTAGTGAGATGAGCACACTGTAATATATAAAAATGTCAAATTATTATCCTTTACATTTAAAAGTAATATAATATAGTATTATATGTCAATTATATTTAAATACAACATTTATAAATAAAAAGACAATCATGTGATAGTGTTCTTAGAGCAGTCTCCAAAGGAACACCTGGCTCAGAATCATCCAGGGTCCTTGTTAAAATTCATATTTTAGGGCCTAACAAAACCCAATTATTTATAATATCTTTGAATAAAGCATAAGAATTACCATATGTAGATATTTTCAAATTAATTGCTATAAACTATATTTTAACAACCATTAATCAAAATGATTTAAGATTAAGCCAAGTCCTAATTATGAAATACCACAAATGTTGCTTTAAATGATTTGTAGTTTCCTTGTGAACTATGTGTTGAAAACAAAATGTTATTAGGCTTTTGTCAATGGGACCCAGAGTGATTTTAGATTCATATACAAAAGTGTACTATCTTTTCTCACCTTCCCTGATATGTTTCCCTTTATGTTCTAGATACCTTGGGTGCTCCTCTCCCATTCACAAAAGACTTAAGGTCCTCATCTATTTATAAGTTTGACTCATCACCAGCTCACCATTACCTTGTATGCCTTTGTTATCAAAGATCTTAATATATCACTATCTGTCTCTTCTCCTTTCAGATTAAAACTTTAAAGTGTTCCAGCAACTCAAGTGAATTTCTCAACCAGATTATGAGTGTGATAGTTTTAATAATGATTTCCTCTCTTACCCACTTCTCTTTATTCCTCTTTCCTCGTAATAGAAGAAAAAGGGACAATAACTTTGTATCTCAAGTCTGAAAAATTATGAACTTTTAAAATTGTGAAAGGTTATCAGGTACTGATAAAAAAGTGAAAACTTTTTTTAAACAAAGCCACATATATCAAGAAATTCATCATGCAAAGTGAAAGATAATTTGAGAGGTGCTTTTAAATGCATAGGGGAGAATATTTCATAGAAAGCTGTAGCCATAGATCAATTTGAAGATTATATTGCCTAATGATTAGTCTAGGCATTAGGTGTTAAAGGCCTTAGCTAAGTTGATAGTTGTGTGTCTAGCAAACAAGAGATATATACTCATGGAAAAGAAATTATTATACTCAGTTCATTGACTACTTGCATATTGGGAATGCTACAAATTTTAGTCAAAGGTATTATAAGTGTCTTGTATCAGAATATAAAGAGCTCCTACAACTCAACAATAAAAAGACAAATAACCCAAGTAATGGTAGATGTAGAATTTGAATAGAAATTTGTTCAAAGGATATATACAAGTGGACAATAATCACATGAGAAAATACTCAGCATCAGAATTTATTTTAGAAATACAAACAAAAACCACAATGTGATCCAACCAGGGTGATGATAAAGAGAGGGACAGACAATAGCAAGTGCTGGTAATTATATAAATGAACTTGAACCATCAAACACTGCTCATGGTGATGTGAAATGGTGCAGCTGTTTTGGAGAACAGTTCAGCAGTTTCTTAACTAGAGTTACTTATTATCTGACCTAGCAACTCCTAGGTTTGAGAATTGAAAACATAATTTCACACAAAAGATGTATCCACATGTATTAATAGAACTTTTAATTGTAATAGTTAAAATGTTAGAAACAACCCCAATTTTTATCAGCTGATGAATGATCAAAATTTGTTCTATGTATACAATAGAGTATTATTTATCCACAAAAAGGTGTGAAGTAGTCCTGGCTGTGGCACAGTGGATAAGGAGCAGGCCTTCGAACCCAAAGGTCCCTGGTTCAGTTCCCAGCCAGGGCACATAACCAGGTTGCAGGCCAAGTCTCCTGCCAGGTCCTTAGCTGGAGGCAGGTGAAAGGCAACCATACAATGATGTCTTTCTCCTTCTTTGTCTCTCTCCCTTCCCCTCTCTCTAAAATAATAAATAAAGTATTTTAAAAAGGTGTGAAATACTAATATTTACTACAACATGAATCACTCTTGACAACACAATAAGTTAACGATATAAAATGCCACCTATGGTATGATTCCATTTTAATGAAATGCCTAGAATAGGTAAAACCATAGAGGCAGAAAGTAAATTAGTGGTTTCCAAGGGCTGGGAGAAGGAGGGAATATGGGAGTGATTGTTTATGAGTTTGGGTTTTGAGGGGAGGTGATGGAAATATTCTAGAACTAGATAGTTGCATGGTTGCACAAATTTGAGAATGTATTTACAGTCCCTCAGTTGTACACATTCAAAGGGTAGATTTTGTAGTATATAAATTATATCTTGAAACAAACAACAAAAACAAAACAAAACCATAGGGGACTAGAAATTCAGTGTCAAAGAACAGAAATTACAGTATTGGGAGGTTTTAATTTGAATGTGTAGAAGAACATGAAATTAGACCTTGAGTTTTAGAAAAGAACAGGATATCTTATGTACTCCCTTAAAGTGGATTCCTTTGTGTTTATTGATCTTTGTATCCCTAATCCCAAGCATATTATAGACATACAATGCAGTTATCAACAGTATTATTAATAGAACACTCATACACTCTTAAAAATGTGTTGCATCTTGATTTTTTAAAAAATTTATTATAATTTAGAGAGAAGGGAAGGGAGAGAGGCAGAGAAGGAGAGAGACATCAACCTATGGTTGCCTTTCACCTGCCTCCAGTTACAGACCTGGCTGGAGACCTGGCTTGCAACCTGTATCTTGATTTTGATTATGTCTTTTTATATAGTATTTTAGTAATGGGTCTGAGGATTTGATTATAATGTGCCCAACTTGACTCTCCACAATCTACTTAAAATCAGTATTTCACCCCTTCAAGTGGAATATAGAAACTTGACCATGGTATGGGTCTCTTTACCCCTCTACTTCTGTTATATTTGTCATAAATTATATATACATACATTGAAAACCAAAAGACACAATATTACAATGTTTTCTTTTAATCATCAAATGTATTTTAAAGACCTCAGTAGGAGAATAGTCTGTTATATTTATAAAGACATTTATTATTTCTGTTGCTGTTTCCTCATTACTAATGTTTCTAGTTTCCTTATAGTTTCATTTCTCCTGCCAATGAAGAACCTCTTTTAGAGTTGATTAGCTAGCTACACATTATTTTAGTTTTTTTTCATCTGAAAAAGTCTTTTTTCCCTTTCCTTCATGAGGGATGTTTCTGGTCAGTATAGAATTCTTGGTTAACAATTATTTTCTTTACATGCCTTAAAAATGTACTATTACCCTAGTGTCTCTGATGAAAAAATCCATAATAATTTAAATTGTTGCTTCCATCATGGTAACATACTGTTTTACTGCCTATTCCATATCTTTTTAATCTTTAGTTTTAGCAATTGATTATAATATGTCTGGGCATAGAACTTTCTGGCCTTATTGCATTTGACATTTGCTTATTTTTAATTTAATTTTTGGGTTTTTATTTTTCTAAATTTAAGACATTTTGGATATTATATTTCAAATATTTTTTATTTCAATAGAGAACTCTTTGTTCTCTACTTCTAGAACCTTAATATGGATATTAAGGTCTTTTGTTATTCCATGGATTGCTGCAAACTTACTCTTTTTTATTAAATATTCTTTCCTTCTTTGTTCACATGAGAGTTTCTATTGATTTATCTTCTAGGTCTCTTGGTCATTTATGTTCCTGGACTCAATTGTAAAGTGTGTGTACTTCCTTATGCCAAAAAGCCATTCTTAGACAGCAGCATAGTGTCCAAAAATTCAACTCAATTGTGACATCTCTACCCAGAGATAGATAGCATCAGATTTCATAATATAAATGCTTAGTCCCCACAAAACTGTTCTCTACTTCAGAGATCAATCCCCAGCTCAGCTTGTTATCTATACCTCTGACAGGCTAAAAGTTAAGATGTTCCAAGGACCCTCTCCAACTGAGGATGACAACTGCAAGTCCAGGTTGTTATCTATATTTCTAAGAAACTAGCTATCAAACAGAGGTTCCCATGATTCCTTCCTTGAGTTTGATTAATTTACTGGAGAGGTTTACAGAACTCAAGAAACCCATTAACTCTTGCAAGTACCAGTTTATCACAAAGGATTTTAAAGGAGTTGAATCAATAGGCAGAGGAAGAGACAGATACACAGGGCAAGGTCCTGAGCAAAGATTCTGTCCTTAAAGAGTTTGGGGCCTGACATGGTGGCCATGGAAGTGTCCTGGTTCCCCTGTTTTAGAGCTCTCTGAACTGCCCCCCTTTTGGGTGTTTATGGAGACTTCATTACATAGGCATGATTGATTAAATAATTGGGTATTGGTGATCAGTTCATCCTCTGACCCCTCTTCCCCTTCCAGGAAATCAGGGTATGGGTTGAAAGTTCCAGCCCTCCATGCAAGATTGGCTCCCCTGGCAACCAGCTCTCCTTAGGTTCTTTCCAAAAATTGCTTCATTAACAAACTCAATTGGGGTGGATGGGGGCTTGTTATGAATAATAAAAAACCCATTTCACTTCTATGGCTCTGAGGCATTTTCAGAAACTTGGGAGAAGAAACCAAATATTGTAACAGAAGATACTGCCATTATTATTATTTTTTTTGTCTTCCAAGTCAATTTGTTTATTTTTATTTTTATTTTATTGTTGTTATATTACATCCATCCCCTTTTTGCTCCCTTCTGTCCCCCTCCCCACCCACCCATTCCCCCCAAAGTCAATCCCACCTGTTGTCCATGTCCATGGTTCCTTTATACTAGGTTCCTGCCATTATTTTTATTGCTCAGGAAATTCAAAGGTTTTTGGGAGCTATAAGCCAGTAACTGGGAGTGAAGACCAAATATATACAGAGTGGGGTTTAGAATAGTGAGTACACTAACCAGTTTGTCTTTTCAAAATTTTTAGAAAAGATTTTATTAAAATGTAATATACATAATGAAAGACATGCATATTGTAAGTATACAGCCCAATAATTATTCACAAACTGGACACACTAGTGCTGTCACCAGAAAAGGACTTGGCAGAAGCAGGTCTACCTCAGGTCAGTGGTTGGTAATGTGTGAATGTGTGGGTTCTTGACTTCATGCAGGAAAGTGTTCACCAGATGGGTCCAGGTGATTTTGAGAATATGTTTATAAAGCCTAGGGTCTGTGAAACAAGCAAGGGCCTAGGTTAGAAGAAGCAACAGGAGAGAGACTAGGCAGTGCTCTGCTTTGGCTCTCTAGAAATGTTACAGGAAAAGAGTAAGTCAGGGCAGAGCTACAGTTAGCACACTGGAACATCAGAAAAGGGGGTCTGGGAGACAGGTTCAAGAGGGAAGTTGGGACAAGCTGCTGCTGACTGTTTCTCTCCTGCTTGCAAGCCTTGCTGGGACCCTCAGAGTTCAGGGGAGAAAAGTAAAGATGCATGCCTGAGAGTTGAAGAAAGGCGTGGGTATGATCCAGAGAGAGCCCGCCACAGAGTTTATTCATGTATTATTATTTTCCATATAAACAACTGTAAAGCAACTTTAGCCTCATCCTGTATTTCTCAGGAATCACAATATTGCGCTTGGTCATTTCAAGGTGATTGGCTTCAGGCCACAAGTTCTGATTAACCTTTTGTTGATCCTGGTTCTAATGTCTCATTTTAGTCTACCTTTTAGTAGAGCTATCCAATTCTCTTGTGTTTTCACTACCTAATAGGCAGTTTGATACCTGTTAATTCAGATTCTGAAGTGCTGTGGGGAAGGAACAAACTTTCCTCTACCCTCAGGGTTCTTTCAGCTGACCTAACAATCAAATAGACATGAGACAGATTAGTAAAAGAAAATAACCAACTTTAACATATACATATTTATGGAACCCCATATACATGAGAGAGTCAGAGACCCAATGTGAACAAGAGGATCCAAGATAAAAAGGGGACAGAGGTATATAAGATGTTTTGAGCTGAGGAGGAGATAATGCACTTGCGAGTCTTCAAAGGGTCATTGCATAATGTTGAGAAGAACAAAAGTTTAGTAAATTAAAGTTTTCCAGCCCTGTAGATTCTAGGTCAAAAGTAGTTATTTCTGATTATAGCTTATAATGGGCAAGACACCTAGTTTAAGTCCTTTAAGATAGTTAAAGAAGGGGGCAAGTAGATGTTTCTCCTGAGCCTAAAGCTGAAATTGCCTTTAGCTCAAAATAACCTTCATACTTCGGAGTTACATCTTAGGGTGGCTTGTTTTGAACCCCCACAGTGTGGTTGGCAGAATTCTTTATGTGCATGCACCCTGGAGTTCATAAACAACGTTATGCAATCACATTCCCAAATTCCTCTCTCATGATCTTAGTAAATTCCAGTTTCCTGGAAATTTCAGTTCTCTGGCCAGCATGCTCTGGTTTAGTTAGCCTGTTCTGTGCACTTCCACACACCTGTCTTTCGGGCCAGGTGGCAACAGAACAGAGAGAAAGAGGGCAATTGGATTGGACTCAACCAATTTGAAACTTTAGTTTCATCAACTATAACATTCCCCTTCCTGAGGATTTTGGCTTTCGCTGGTATCATTATCTTTGCTTATCACAGCTGCTGCTACCACTGTTACCATAGCATAGTCTGAGAGCTGGGGTAGGCAAATGAATAAAAGAAAAAAAAAAAAGGGATACATGCACACTCTCTTAGAGTGTTATGCATTACCTTTCTCCTTCCTTGCACCAGAACTAAAAGACTTCTGGAGCTTTTTCTGTTTTCATCTGTCTTAGTCCATTTGGGCCAATATATCAAAAATACCATAGACTGGGTAGCTAATAAACAATAGAAATTTATTGGTCACACTTCTGGAGGCTGGGAAATCCAAGATCAAGGAACTGGCAGATTCTGTTTCTGGTGAGGGCCCATTTTCTAGTTCATAGGTGACTTTTTCTTTTTTTCTTTCTTTTTTTTTTTTCAAATGTGTTGTTTCATGATGGAAGGGGTGAGCGTCCTCTCAGATGTCTCTGTTAAAAGAGTGTTAATCCCATTCATTGAGGGCTTTGTTCCCAGGTCCTAGTCATTTTTCCAAGACTACACCCCCAAATACCATCACAATCAAGGACTACATTTCAACAAATGAATGGGAATGGAGAGCCAAAAAAAAAAAATTTGAAAAACCAACCCACTTTGTTCTCTATGTGAGTTCACACTAGGGGGATACAGTAGTAAAAAGTATTGGTACTCTCCAGTTCCATCCATGTTGTTGCAAAGGGTACAAGTTCCTTCTTTCTTTCTGTTATATAGAATTCCATTGTGTAAATGTACCAAAGTTTTTTGATCCAATCATCCACTGATGGGCACTCCCATTACTGGACAATAATGAGCAAAACTAACAACAAGCAAAACAGAACCAAGTATATGAATACAAGGAATAGGCCTTCAGTGGTCAGGGGGAATGGGGTTGGGGGGAGGGGGGAGGCAGAGTCAAAGAAGGGGAGCAGCTTAGACAAGAGCCTAGTATAAAGGAACCATGGACATGGACAACAGGTGGGATTGATTTTGGGGGGAATGGGTGGGTGGGGAGGGGCACAGAGGGGAGCAAAAAGGTGATGGATGTAATACAACAACAATAAAATTAAAAAAAAAAGTATTGGTAATCTTAACACTTGTTGTATGATGGTATTTGAATTATCTTCTTCCCAATCCATTTGTTGCTATTTAGTTTTGAATCCTCAAATAGGGGCTTCATATACAGCATTCTATCTAGGTTTTATAGCCACATTCAGTAGGAAATGTGAAGGGTGTACTGTACTTTTTCCTCCATAGTAGTACCTGGAACTGGAATGTTTCAACTTTAAAGCAAAGATACCTCACTATTTTAAAAAAAGTTTCTAGATCAATTTTTGAAGAGAATTCTGACATAGCTGTTAGTTGTGTTACAGTGGAATGAGTAGCAGAGGGAAAAGAAAGGCAGGACCCTCACCATTTCAATCTAAAAACAACTTAATAGAGGAAGTTAGAATCAGAGGAAGACATGTCTCACCTGCTAACCCAGCAGTCCTGGTCCTAATCTTATAATATTGCCAGGTGTTCCAGCATCATAAGAAACTCGATGTTAGGACAGGAAGAGAAAAGTCCTTGGAATTTTATGTATTGTTTCCACTATTTGGGGAGGAAAGACTTTGAAATGGTGTTTACATTCCAAAACCAAAAAGGCAGGAAAGGGCCCGTTGGGCCTAAAGAAAGCCCCAGTCCTGGAGAGGTAGCACACCTTTATCAGTCAGTCAAGATTAACTTCTTTATATCCTTTCCCATCCTTTCAATTACATAAGTCCTCAGAACAAAGTTGTCATCCTTGCCCCTCCTGCCGGCCACCAGGCATGTGGCCACACTACGGTGAGCTTGCCGCTCCAGCCTTTGGACACCCTTGCTTTTGCTCTCCCATTCATGAATAAACTTTGCGTGCATGCTAATAGACTCACTGCTCTATAATTCTTTCCTGCATTGACAAGAGGAATCAGGGTTTCTCTGGTAACAGTTGCAGTGCTCAAAAGTTCAGATACTTTTAAACTATTTAGTTATACAAATTAGAATTTTCATGGAATATATAAAAATAAAATATAAAAATAGAGTGAAGCAGTTAATAAATAACTGGAACTATAATTTAAAACCCTATTTTTATATTGCTTATAGAATAAGCAAATGTTATAATTTTGAACACATATTAATATATTTATACTAATAAACTTGTTTTTGAATGCTTCATATATTGGGAGTTTGTTTACTTTAAGTGTTCTGATTTATAGGAATGAATCAGTAGTTTGTTTTAAAACTATTTTTCTTAAATTTTCTGTTTTGGGCCTTTGACATTTATTTAGTACATATTCAGCATCTCTGGCAAATACAATATTTTAGAATATGAGGGAAAACAGGAATTTTCATAAAGAGGAATAAGGTGTTAGAGCCTGCAATTGTCAAAAGAGAAGAAAAAAAGATACTTTATTATGAGTAATACTATATCATTCATTTAATTTTTATTTTTTTTTTAAGATTTTATTTGTCATTTCCAGAGAGAAGGGAAGGGAGAGAGGCAGAAAGGGAAAGAAACATCAATGTACAGTTGCCTTTCACCTGCCTCCAGATACAGATCTGGCTGGAGACCTGGCTTGCAACCTGGATATGTGCCCTGACTGGGAATCAAACCAGTGACCTTTTGGTTTGCAGGCCAGCACCTATCCACTGCACCACCATCCAGGGCTTCACCTAATTTTTCATAACAAATATAAGCCCAGAATAGCTTATGATGCCAGTAAGTGAGGAAATGCTTACAATTGATGGGAACATGGCTCAAGTACAAAGAAGCCAACTTCCCAATGCCCAAGGTGGGGCACATTGAGTGAAAAAATAAATGTAACATAATTATAGTAATAAATAAAATAAATACTCATTCTTGTTAACATAAAAATAATTGAATAAATAATATGTAGGAGTGGAAAGAGCTATTTATATTATAGAACTTCAGTTAATAAACATAGAAGGAATAAGGAAAGTGAAAAAGTACCCTTAAGTAAACATCACAGTCATAATGATTTCAGGAAAGAACCATGATGGATACTAAAATTATGATGAAAAAGAGAACATTTGCTTTTAAAATTTTTTAAATTGAATTTATTTAGGTGACATTGGTTAATAAAGCCATTGGTGACATTGGTTTAGGTGACATTGATTATATAGGTTTCGGGTTAGCAGTTCTATATAATATAACATCTGTGATTGTGTTGGGTGTTTACCATCCCAAGTCAAGTCTCCTTCCTCCACTATTTATCCCCCCTTTACCTTCTATTACTTTACCCCAGCCCCTTTCCTCTTGGTACTCACCATACTGTTGTCTGTATACATGAGTTTTTTTCCTTTGCTTGATCCCTTCAATATCCCTTAACATCCCTTCCCTTTGACTTCTGTCTGTCTGTTCTCTATTTATGAGTCTATTTTGTTTGTTAGTTTATTTTTGCTCATTAGATTCCATATATCAGTAAAATCATATGATTCTCGTCTTTCTCTGACTGGCTTATTTCATTTGGCATAATACTCTAGGTCTATCCATGCTGTTGCAACAAGTAAGATTTCTTTTTCTTTTTCCTTTTCTTTTTTTTTACGGCCAAGTAGTATTTCATTATGTAAAAGAAAAGACGCTATTTGTGTAATCTCAAAGTATTTATTGTCCTTCTTATTTTCCAAGGAAAGGGTTATATCTTTAGAATGAGGGAATCTTACCAACAGCAGCTTAACTAAGTGCTCAGTTAGTATCACCAGTAATAAGATCTTTTAACATCATGAACCCTTTGACAAGATGCATAACATTATTTTCTTACACAAAATGTTAATCTAATTATGGGAAAATCTCACCAAATCAAATTGAGACATTTTATAAAATAGCTGATCACTACTCTTCAAAACTGTCAAAGTCATGCATGGGTAAGGACTAAGGAACTGTCTGAGATTGGAGAATCCTAAAAAGATATGATAATTATATAAAGTGTGGAATCCTACATTGTATTCTGATTCAGAGAAAAGGATGTTAGTATGGTAAATTCAATCAAGGTCTTTAAATTAGTTAATAATATTGTATCAATTTTAATTATCTTGGCTCTGATCATTTTACCATGTTTAGGCAACATGTTATAATAAAAGCTGGGTGAGGAGCAAGTACATGGGAACTGTACTTTGCAACTTTGCAGTAAGTCTAAATTTATTTCAAAATAACAAGTAAAAGAAAAAAAATTATTTCAAATACCTCAAATTATGTAAATGCAAAGACAAAGAGCTTGCTTTAAAAATAAAATGTAAAGTGTCAAAAGATAAGTCCTCTATAGAACATGCAAAATAAATTTTTAAATTTCATTGTCTTTCTGTCAGGTTTCCATAAGTTAAAAAGAAAGTTTATTTTAAAAAATCAGAAAGTTCTTACATGCCATTGTTTTTGCTTTCTTATTTTTCAGATTTACTTATTGTAATAATTCTTCCTTTGCTGTTCCAGGGACATGAAACACTGAGTAGTATAAAGCCTGAGCTTTTGTTAATATTTCTGCATCTCGGTTGAGGTTTTATTTCTGATGCCTGAGGAACACTAAGATAGCCTCACACTCAATCAAGTGTTCAGATCTTCTCAACACAATTGTAGTTGATCCTTTGTCAAGAATTTAAATGAAAGATCATTTAAATTCATTTTTCTTTACAAAACAGATTTTTGTTAATTTATAAAATGTAATTAAAATGTTACCAGAATGCAGTTAATCTTGGAAATACTTCTCTACAGATTCTCGTTTTTGCAAAATAGATATGTCTCATTTAACTTTTATGAAAAATGATTACATTTCCAAAATTGGTTTCACATGCTCTTCAATTTCTTAGTGTTGCACTGTAGTGTCAATAGATGTTCTAAGCCTTTCTATATCATATCATCAGGCAGCTTTTCTCAAATAGAATGTGCACTAAAGTCACTTAAGGAACTATTCCACAATATAAATCCCGGAGCTCCAGCATCAGGGATTTTGATAGCAGAGGCCTGGTATAGATTTACGGATATTTAGAAGATTCCCCAAGGAAGGGAGTGTTGTGGCTATTATCATGGTCTTTACAGTTGAACAGACCTGGTTTTTATTTGGGCTCTGCTATACACTTACTGGATGACTTTGGGCATGACTTAGCCTTCCTATGCATCACTTTCCTCCTCTGTGGAGGTTTTAATGATTTTTAACCTCATTGGATTTTTGGAAAAAAGCTCAATGACAATGCATATAATATACTTATATTGATTAGTTTTTAAAGATGATTTGATGTGTTCTGGAAAATGCGATGGTGTAAGGGAAGTCACTTAAGGCAGAAGTAGTAACCAATCAGTAACCAAAGTGGGACATGAAACTGCCCAAGGAAGTGTCAGAAACTCAGGTGGTATATGTGTGGATGACATGTTGTAAGAGATGAAAATGGAGAATCTAAAGCCATTTCATGAAACACTTGCATGCCATGCTGAAGAGTTTGACATTTATGCAAACTATTAGGCAAAATAGTATGAAGTCAGCTGCTAGAAATGGAGCAGATGTATTTATACCAGCAGTAATGTATTCTGGTGATCCTGGTTAGCAAAGTAAGCCCAGGAGGATGCAGGATGAGGTATGCCTATGTACACACACCTGTGACATATGTAGTTTGTATCCCACGCTAGAGCTTCAGGGTCCAAGTCACATTTTACATATCTATCATTTAACAAAGAATTTCTGGGAACTTAATCAATATAGCTATCTATTCTTTGTTTTATACTCTCTCAGCCAGAACTCTGGGCCTGAACTTCTAACACATTCAAATGCTGTTACTAATCAAGCTATAGATGACCAACAAACAAGCACTGTGAAGAAGTACATGCCAGTTTACAGGAAATCAGCTACTTTAATATATGGATGAGTATGAGTATCTTGGGGAATAGTGTTTATTGAGCTGCAACTGGGTTAACATGTCCTATTCTAAGCTCCATTCCTAGCCATCTTGGATTGTAAAATCTGTTTCAAAGAGCTTTCTCCAATTTAAGATTTAGCTTCCAGTTCCATGAAGTTCCATTTTACTTACCTACAAGTTATTATTAAAGTAGGGGAAAGCCAGACCTAACTGTATAGGGAAATCCATATACAGGAGCAGACATAGGCTAAGGAGGATGTTATTCTATTCTCTGGGTCCTCTGATACAACACATGCAATGAAATCATGTTATTAAAAAAGTTACATTCATTCAGAAAACATTTATGAATGCAATTAAGCTATGTTTAAATGAGGTGGGGATTTAATGATATTTAAGCTAAGAGAAGTATATTTATGAAAACTGCCAAAAAGTACGATTAAATGTGGATGTATTTTTTCATCAACTGAGAAACTTGTACATGAAAACGTTGCCATCTTGGATGATCTGAGGTGTCCTTTTCAATTCTTCAACTGTAACAATATAACTGGTGGTGGATGTTGATAATGGGGGTGGTAGCTATGCATGTGTAGAGGCTGGGGCTATATAGGAGCTCTGTACTTTCCTCTTGATTTTGCTGTGGACCTAAAATTGCTCTAAAAATAAAGTATTTTTTTCAAGATGCTCTAAGTAGAGGTTGATATTACCTTGAGACTAGGCTATGAAGTGCCAAAATGGAGCCACCACAGCTTAATTTGTTGTTGCCTGAGACCTGAAGATTCGGAATTCATTCATAATCTATTTCATGAGTGCCACCTGTGTTCAAACAGTGTTCTAGACACTGGGGAGAACAAATCGCAACTCTTGTTTGGCTCTAAGCAAATGTGAGGTAAATCGATAATCAAGAACACCAAATTATTTCTTGGCAAGGAAGCTTTAGACATTATTTGTCAAAAGCTTAGAATATTATTTGCTGAGGTATATTTTTCAGATAGTAGGGAACTCATAGAGAGTCAAATTAATAATTACAACATTATTGAAAAAAGATTAGATTTGAAGGCTGAGTTTTCCTAATATTTTAAAACTTTTTATTTTGAAGTCAGATTCACAGGGAGTTGCAAAAATGGAACAGAGAGGTCCTATAGATCCCTCACTTAGTTTTTCTCAGTGATTGCATCTTACATAATAATAGTATAATAGCAAAACTAGGAATCTGATATTGGTACAATGTGTGTATATAGTTCTATTCATTGTTACTCCAATGTATAGCTTTGTATAACCACAACAGAGTCAAGATGCAAAACTTCCATAACCACAAAGATCTTTCTGATGCTACCTCTTGTGGTCACATTTACAATTGCCCCCCTTAATAGCAATTAATAGTTTGTTTCCATCTCTACAATTTTATCATTTCAAGAATGTTGTGTGTCTAGAAATAGAACAACTTTATTGAGATATTAATCACATACCATAAAATTACCCCTTGAAGTATATAAGCTATTACTTTTATCACATTCACACAATTATACAGCTATCATTCTATTTAATTTCAGAATATTGTCATAACCCCTGAAAGACACTGAACCAACTTTTACTCCAATTTTCTCTCCCCCTAACTGCTGGTTACCATTAACATACTTTCTTGTTTGTATGGATTTTCCTATTCTTTTCCTGTCCTTCTGTGGGTGGCCTCTCTCACTTAGACTGTTTTCAAGGTTCTTCCATGTTGTAGTACATATCAGTATTTTATTCATTTATATGGATGAAGAATATTTCATTGTACAGTTATACCACATTTTACTTATCTTTTCATCAGTTGATAGACATTTGGGTTATATCCACATTTGGATATTGTGAATAGAGCTTTTATGTAAGCTTTTATACAAGCTTTATATATATATATAAAATTACTGCTTATCACCTTTTAGAAACAGGCCTATTATAGATGCATGATTTTATATCTCTTGGGTATATACCTAGGCATGGAATTGCTGGGCCATATGATAACTGTTATGTTTAATTTTTGAGGAACTGCCAAATTATTTCCAAAGTTGCTGCTCTGTTTTACAATCTCACAATCAATGTGAGACATCCTAGCCATAACTCTCTTCCTTCCTTCCTTTCTGATTGAAGGGAAGTAATATAATTTTTTTGAGGAACTGCCAAATTATTTCCAAAGTGGCTGCTCTATTTTGCAATCACACAAGCAATATGAGACATCCTAGCCATTACTCCCTTCCTTCCTCCCTTTCTGGTTGAAGGGACTATTCTTTGCCCCATTGAATTACCTGGCACCCTTTTTGAAAATCAATTTACAATAAATGTGAGGGTTTATTTCTCTTCCATTTATTTGTATGGCTGTCTGCCTGTCTTTTTGCCAGTACTACACTGTCTTGAACTACAGATTTGTCATAATTCTGAAATAAAAAAGTGTGAGTATACCAAATTTGTTTTTCATTTTAGTGATTTTTTTTATGTCCTTTGAATTTCTATATAAATTTTAGAAGTATCTCATCAATTTCTGCTAAGAAGTTGATTGGGATTTTGATAGGAATTTTGTTGAATCTGCAGATCAATTCAGTTGTATTGCCATTTTAGTGATATTAAGTCTTGATCCATGAAAAGGTTATTTCCACTTATTTATTCTATTTTATTTCAAAAATATTTTGTTGTTTACAGTGTATAAACCTTGTATATCTTTGGTCAATTTAACATCTGAGCATTTCATTCTTTTTGGTGATATAAATGAAATTGATTTCTTAATTTTACCTTTGCATTTTAAATTATTGTATGGAAATAAAATTGATTTTTTGGATATCAATCTTGTAGCCTTCAATCTTGTTGAACTCATTTATTAGTTGCAATAGCATTTGCTTTTTAGTGGGAACATGTGAATCACTTGGAATTTTTCTTCATACAAGGTCATATCATTCATCATATATGGATGATTTTCATTTAACTTTTTGCCTGAAATCCATGGCAAGATCATCCAGGAAAATGTTGAATAGAAGTAAAATCCAGTGTCCTTGACTTGGAGCACAGCAATTGATCTTTCACCATTAAGTATGGCATTTGCTGGGGTGTTTTTTGTAGATGCTTTTCATCATAATGAGAATGTTACTTTGCATTTGTTGTTTGTTAAATGCTTTTATAATAAAGAAGTGATGTATTTCTGTATCTATAGAGATGACTATGTGTTTTTTGTTTTTATTTTTAATGATATGGTGTTTTACATTAATTGATTTTCAGATGTAAAACCGAAGTTGCATTGCTAGGATAAATAGCACTTAGTGATAGTATATAATATTTGCTGTTTGGTTTGCTAGTATTGTCTTGATTTTTTTTTTTTTTTTTTGGTCTATACTGTAATTTTCTTGCTATGTCTTGTCTGATTTTGGTTTCAAGGTTAATACTTTATAGTGAGTTTAAAACTCATCTAATGAGTTTGCCTCATGTGTATATGTATAATTATTTTTTTTAGATATTAGTTAATAGGTGAAAGAAGAAGAAATGTGCTTTTACTATGTCCCCTTTATTTTTATGTTTGACTTTATTGGTGTTCTTTTATTTAAAAAAATATGGACTCTAAGAACTTCCTTTAATTTGTTTTTAAGCCAGTTTATTAGCACAAGTTCTCTCAGTTTTTGTCTATCTGGAATGTTAATCTATATACTTGAAAGACAATTTTGCTGTGTATAAGATGCTCAACCGACATTTGTTTCTTTCAAAACTTTTCAAAATGCTCAATGTACTTTACACTTCTGTCTGGCCCACATTGTTTCTGATGAGAAGTCAACAGCTAATATTTTTGGTGTTCCCTTTTTGATTCAAGTATGTTTTGTCTTGATTTCAAGATTATCTTTTTGTCACTGGTTTTTAGCATTTTGACTAAGATAAGTCTGGGTGTGGATCTCTTTATATTTTTTCTGCTTGTAGCTCACTGAGCTTCTTGGATGTGCTTATTAATGTTTTCATCAAATTTGGGAAATTTTAGCCATTACTTCTTTAAATGGTTTTCTACTATTGTCTTTTTCTCTTCTTCCCTGGTATTCTCGTTATGCCTGTGTTGGTATGTTTAATAGTATCACATTTTTTCTATGAGTTTCTATTTCTCTTAATTTTTCCTCTTTGCTTTTTAGATTGCATAATTGCTATCAATTTATCTTCAAGTTTATGAATTCTTTCTTCAGTTCAAATTTACTTTTTAGCCTCTAGTGAATATTTTATTTTACTTATACTTTTCAATTCCAGAATTTTTATTTGGTCCTTTTAAAATAATGTATTTCTCTTTATTGCTACTCTCTACCTGGCAAGATATTTTTTTTCATTCCTCTCTTTAATTCATTAAATATTCTTTAGGTGTCCTTATAACCAAGCAAACTTGGGCTTGGCCATGTGATACCTTGACACATGACCCAACAATTAGTGATGAAGGAAGTAGGTTTTTATTAACAGGATTCTGATCTTGGTGGGGCTGAGAGTGCTGCTGCTCAGAGCCCTCCTCTCCCATGAGACCCAGCACTTCCCTTGCTTCCCAAAAGGCTATATGCCAAAACCACACCCAGAAATTCCACATATCCTTACCTGTTCTTAAACTGGTTGCACAGATAGACCTCCATCGTCTTTGGAATGTGGACTTGCGGATTTCAGAGTCACTATCCTCTCACAGCAGCTCTCTCCTTTAGGATCTGGGGTATGCTGTCCTCAGCTTCCATGTAGTGGTTCAGAAAAGCATGCTGTTTAACACTGGATTATAGTGGAGTCAAGGGAAGCACACATTCCAAGAGAGTGGCTTCTCTGAACATCCTTCAGAGAAGCAAAAGTCTGTAGTTCAGCCTTCTCAGTCACAGTTCAGTTCCAAGCATCTCCCACCAATCTGTGCTTGATTAGGCAGGTCTTGGCACAGCTCCATCAGCTCTGCTGCAGTCTTCTCCTTATGCCAAACTTCGAAGCCAGCTCCTGTCTACACCCTTTCAGACCAAGTGGTTCCTTTTTACACTCTTTTAGCCCATGTGGCTTGATCATCATGGCAGATGCCAGCCTACACCCTTTCAGACTGCATGACTCCTACCTACTTCTCCCCCAACCCCCTCTTATTTTAAATGCTCTGCCGAAGCTTCCTAAGTGACCTCATATCCAGCCCCTCCTATGAAGTGTTATTTTTGCCAGGTCCCCCATATCTTTTACCTTCTTTCAGCTGCCATCTTTAGTCAGGGCAAGAGTTCCCTGTGACACAGGGGCATCTACCTCTGATAGCTATGTCACCAGACACTGTACACTCTCAGAGTCATGTACATCTTTTGCCCTTGGCAGCAGTCTTCTGCCTTCAAGTCACAGCTGTTAACTTGCCATTGTTACACAAAATATATTTAAAGGACATATCATCCACTTCACCATTTCCCCAACCAAGGAATGTGGAGAATATCCCAGAGGACCCCCACTCTGCATCCCATTACATTATGAATATACTTATAAAGTTATTTTGAAGCCTTTATCCAACAAGCCTAATGTCTGGATACGTTTACAATCAGTATCTATTGTCTATGGTTTTTCTTATGTATGAGCCCATTTTCATGTTTCTTTGAATGTCTTATCATTTTTATTGAAAATTAGACACTTTAGATAACATATCATAGCAAGTTTGGATAAGGATTTCCCCACCACTCCTCTGCAACGTTTAATTTTATTTTGTTCTGTATTTGTTTAATGGCTTTTCTGGACTGATTAAGTGAAGTATCTCTCCACCTCCCACTGTTTGAAGCATCGGATGTTCTCATTCAGAGGATGTATCTTCAGGCAATATGAAGAGTTACCTTAGAATCACAGTGGTTTCAGAAGAGCTCTCTGAGTTTTCCCAGTCTCTCCATTAAATTATCTATCTCTTAGCCCTAGCTGGTAGCACAGTGGATAAGGTGCCAGCTTGCGAACCCAAAGGTCGCAGGTTCGGTTCCCCAGCCAGGGCACATAACAAGGTTGCAAACCAGGTCTCCAGTCAGGTCTGTGGCTGGAGGCAGGTGAAGAGCAACCATACATTGATGTCTCTCTCCCTCTCTGCCTCTCTCCCTTCCCCTCCTTCTAAAAATAATGAAATAAAATCTTTAAAAAATAATAATAAATAAATAAATTATCTATCTCTGTTGATACAACATCCATCTGTTAGACTCCATTAAGACAGCTTGTTTTTAGCAATCCCCTTGAGCATAAATAGATCTGCAGTTTGATCAACAAAATAATTAGTCTCCCTTCCCAGGGATAGATTTTGAGGCCAGCCTTTGTGGTTTGTTCTGACTCCAGGATGGGTCTACTTAATTTTCCTCTGGGTCTCCAGTTTACTCCTTTTTTTCTTTCATGTAACTATTAGCCTCCTATTAATTACCTACTATCAAGTCTCCAAACCTCCATTGCTCCTGAGAGCATCATTATTCATGAACTTTCCATACTCTTTCCAAATATAGTCAGTTTTGGGGAGAGACAACTCTTGAGCTTTATGTTGTTATTGCCTTCTCTCTCTCTGGGAAAAATCTCTGATGGATTGCTCTGAAGCTGTAGGCAGGGGCAGTGGTGACTCCTCTCAAAGTGACACCTCTGCTTTATGTGCTGGACAGTGGCAGGGAGTGCTAGCTTCTGGTCTTTGTGTGTTGCCTTTCTTAGTATGGAGCCTGTGTTCTATGAGCAACATGAGATAAAAGTACTGGAATCTCAGTGTCTGTGACCTCTCCTACCTGTGGTAGACCCTCTGTTCTGTGAGTCAGAGTTGGGTGGAAGGATGTAGCCCAATAAGTATTCTTGCCTAAAATAGGGGTGAAAATGGAAAATTCTGTTGATCTGTGCCTTCTGGAAATATACGATAGCCTTTGACTGGGAGCTGGGTGAATAGGGAGCTTTATGTTCTTGGAGGAACCCACTTGGAGTAGACTTCAATCCTGCTGATCTCAGAGGCTGCTAAGAGATGTTGGTGAAGGGAGTGAGTGGTTTGTGGCTCAAGGGCCACAGACTTTTGCTGCTATTAATGAAATTTAGTAAACATGTCTTTCCTTGCTGTATGCCCTTAGGATAATTTAAGAAAATTTCAAACTGTTGTTTTTAATAATAATTTTCACCAGCTATGGTTGATTTACTGAAGAGTAGTTTTAGTAAATCCACTAATTTACTGAATGTCATCATCCTGAGACCCCAAACACCTCCTAGACCTCCACTCCTGTCCCCACAAGCTGGATGTGTTTTAAAAAAATTAATTCTCACCCAAGAATATGTTTTTATTGAGAGAGGAAGGGCAGGAAGGAGGGAGGGAGGGAGAGAAGGGTTAGAGAGAGAGAGAGAGACAGAGAAACATTAATGTGAGAGAGAAACATTAATTGGTAGTCTCCTATATGTGCCCCAACTAGGGTACAAACCCACAACATAAGTATGTGCACTGATTAGAGGTAGAGAACATGCACCTTTCGGTGTATGGGGTGACATTCCAATCAATTGAGACACTCAGACAGGACACA
Source organism: Noctilio leporinus (assembly GCA_004026585.1). Lineage (NCBI taxonomy): Eukaryota > Metazoa > Chordata > Mammalia > Chiroptera > Noctilionidae > Noctilio > Noctilio leporinus. Next base: position 22,098 of record PVIW01012834.1, read on the forward strand.
CTAGGAAATTTTAAGTGCATCTTACTATATGAAGAAGCCAGGGGGAAAAAGGCTGAATATTATATATTTCCATTTATATAACCTTCCAGGAACAGCAAAGATAGAGTTAGAAAACAGATTAACTTGCAGTCAAGATGGTGGTGTAGATAAACATGGCTTGCCTTCTTGCACAGCCAAAATTACAAATAAGCTATAGCACAACAGTCATTTAGAACCACTAGAAATTAAAATTAAAAGACCTACAACTATGGAATTAAAGAAGAAGCCACATGGAGACTGGTAAGTGGGGTGGAAAAGCAGAATGGGCAGGTCCCACACCAATGTGTACTAGGAAGAGAAGTCCTTGTAACTTCTGACTATAAAAATCAGCAGGGATTGAAGCTGAGGAAAACAGAAACTGTTTGAGTCTCAGATAGTTCCTCTTAAAGGGCCCTGTACAGACTTTCTTGGGCTCATTTCTCTTTGAGCTCCAGCATGAGGATAGCAGATTAAAAGGCTACAGAGATACATGGTGAGGAACTGAATTGTCCAGCATCAGGGTAAGAGCTGGGGAGAGCTTCCTCTCAAACAGAAGTGTTGTCAGAAGTCATTGTTTCTTTTCTGAGCCCTACTCCCACAAAGCAACAGAACCAGTAGGAGGGTGCCATATCTGAGACTCCATCAACAGGGCTAACACTATTTTCCCAACCACTAGTGATTCCCTGAGGCCCTGCCCAACCCATCTTTTGGTCTCACCCAAGCTATTTCTAGGAGCTTTTCCATATGAATGGCTTGTCTTGGCTCATGCTTCAGATTTGCTTAAATTCTTTGAAACAAGCAGAATCAGGCTTCAGTGAGCCCCATACTTCTCAGTAAATTGCCTCAGGTTTGCCAGTAGCAAGTGGCCTTGGTCCATAGGTTGGCTTTACAGGAAATCCTCCAAGCCCAACATATAGCAGCCATCTACAGATCACTTTGCAGCTTATAGTGTGTGATTCAATATAGAACATAGTCAGTGGCTGACCTTAGATATGCCAACACCAATCAAGGCTCAACTAAAACAGGAACCTACATAGTGGGCATACCTTGAGAACCTAGCCTGGGAAGGCTGTGCCTCTGAACCCTACATACACCTACTAAATTAGGCTACTCTACCAAGCGTGAGAAATTTAGCAGATCTAATACATACAAACAAACACAAGAAGATTGCCAAAATGAGGAGACAAAAATATGGCCCAAATGAAAGAACAGGCTAAGAGTCCAGAAGAAGAACTAAACAAAATGAAGACAATCAATCCGTTAGATGCAGGGTTCAAAATGCTAGTTATAAATATGCTCAAGGAACTTAGTGAGGACTTCAATACCATTTAAAAATCCATCCATAGGGCTCTGGCTGGTGGTACAGTGGATAAGTCGCCAGCCTGTAAACCCAGGGGTTGTTGGTTTGATTCCCAGCCACGGTACACATGGCCAGGTTGCAAGCCAGGTCTCTAGCCAGCTGGAGGCAGGTGAAAGGCAACCATACATTGATGTCTCTCTCCCTCTCTGCCTCTCTCCCTTTCCCTCTCTCTAGAAATAATAAATAAACTTTTTTAAAAATCCAGTCAGCAATGAAGGATATACTCATTGAATTAAAGAACAATATTCAGGGAATCAACAGTAGAGTGGATGAAGCTAAGAATCAAATCAGCAATTTGGAATAAGGAAGCAAACAAGAACCAATCAGAACAACAAGAAAAAAGATTCCAAAAAATAAGCATAGTATAAGGAGCCTCTGGAACAATTTCAAGAATACCAACATTACCACCATGGGGATGTGGGAAGAATAGAAAGAGTAAGACATTGGAAACCGATTTGAAAACATAGTAACAGAAAACATTCCTAATATGGTTAAGTAAATAGACATGCAAGTCCAGGAATCACAAAAGTACTAAAAAAGATTAACCCAAGAAGCCCACAGTGAGACACATTATAATTAAAATGCCAAATGTTAAAGACAAAGAGAATCTTAAAAGCAGCAAAAGAAAAGGTTACCTACAAGAGAGATCCCATAGACTTTTGGCTGATTCCTGAAAAGAAACTTTGCAGACTAGAAGGAATGGGCAAGAAAAAAGTGATGAAACCGAGGACCTACAACGAAGATCACTCTACCCAACAAAACTATCATTTAGAATCAAAGGATGGATAAACAACTTCCCAGACAAGAAAAAGCTGAATACCACCAAACCAGTATTATATTAAATTTTAAAGGATTTTCTTTAAGAAGAAAAAAATATGAACAATAAAAATTGCAAAAAAACCCCATATGTATCAACAATTGATATTAGAAAACAAACAAGCAAGCAGAATAGAAACAGAATCATAGATACAGAGAATGTTTTGAGGGTTACAACATGGGATGGGAATTAGGGGGAATGGGTGAAAAAGGTGAAGGGACTAAAAAGTAAAAATTGGTAGTTACAAAATAGTCATGAGCATGGTCAAGTACAGCACAAGAAAATATGCATGATCCATGGATATGGATAATGGTGTGTTGATTACTTGAGGGGTCTGGGAGGAGTAAAGTTGAAAAAGGGGGGAAAACTAGGCCAATTGTAACAGCATAAATATTAAAATATAATAAAAATAGGTGAAAGCAGAAGAAAGAATAAAGCAATAATTTATCTTTTGCTGAACAAGAAAAACAGATTAGTGGTTGATAGTGGTTAAGAGTAGAGGTAGAGGTGGAGGTAGAGATTCATTATGAAGGGCCAATACAAGAGAAATTTGGGAGTGATCAGCCTATTTTGTGTGGCACAATGGTGTTCAATTCAGAACTTACTGCATTTGTCAAAACCTATACAACTATATACTATGAAGAGTATGTATATTACTACAAAATCAACCAGATGTCAAGAAACCTCAAGGTGCAATCTAGATAACTGACTAATGAATGGCATAACTACACTGACTGGAGTAGGGAAGAAAGGAGCTGACCCAAGGAACTTTTGAAAACTTTGTTTTTGACTGGATACTATAAGGCTAAAGAGGAAAATTGCCACACAGAAACAGTGTATTCTAATTGATAAATTTATTTTTCAAATGGGCTTATATTAGGAATTCTCAAAGTTTACATGGAGGCTGGTGCTGTATTACAATATCCTATTTCCCATTAAACATTTACCCACTAATTTAAGCATTCACTAGTGGATTTTGCCTTCAGTAACTACTGCTGTGATATTCTATGGTAATTTTCTATTTCCTTAATTCTTTATACATTTTTTAATATTTCTGTAAAGAAGATTTGTCCTTTGTCCCCACTTATTTATTTAATAATTTGTTACACTAATATAACAAATACCCATTTGAGTTGTAATTCAAATGAATTATTTTTTGCTGCCGTTGTTTGGATTACCATCATTATTCTTCATAAGTTCTGAATTAGATCCTGGTATTGAAAAAGGACATTAGTGAGAAAGTTGGTGAACTCCAAATAAAGTCAATATTAGTTTCTTAATTTTACAATTGTACCATGATTATATAACCAGTTAGAGTTAGGAGAAGTGAGGTAGAGTGTGAAGACATTTATGTTCCATGTACATGCTCATTAATGACTGTCAATAATCAGACAAAAAAATGACATATTTTTTATGGATGTCAGTAAGCCTCTTTTTTACAGCTACCCCCAGTATCTGTTCAATGGGTCAATGCATAAAGTAGCCGTGATATAGTGATAAATGTTATGGGTGGGCTCAACAACATAGATCTCTCCCCATTAAAACTAATCTGATTGCTGTTATTGTTTAGTATCTACCCTACCAAGAGTAGAGACCAATACTGATACATTGTTATGGCACTATTCCCTGGGGGTACCAGTCAGCCACTCAGTCATAGGTTGATGACATTGGACCCTTTCATTATGGAGTTGGCATGATTTGTCTGCCCTGAAATTGACATGTAATTCTGATATGCATTTGTGTTCCCTACTCACAGTTCTCAAAAAAAGTACCATCCATAGACTCATGGGAAGCATTGTTCATTATCAAGATATTCTGTACATCATTACTGATCATCAAGAAACTCATTTCACAACAAAAAATGCAACTCATACCTATAAAATTAACTTATCTTAACCACATATCACCCAGAAGCAGCTTTCCTAATAGACAGGTGGGATGAGGACAGCATTCTGGAAGAATAGGGTTCTATCCTATAGGAACTTTGAATCAGTTCCATATATGGTGCTGTATCACATATGGTCAAATACTTGGGTATGAAGATCAAGGAGTTACAAATGGCTCCCTTTATTGGAATATTAAGTAGCCCATTCTCAGAATTTTTGCTTCTCTCTCCACAAATTTATGCTCTTCTAGTTTGGTGGTTTTATTTCCTAAGGAAATAGTGCCTCGACCAGGGGATGCAGTAATGATTTACTGATTGGAGATCATCATGTGACTGTTTTGGAATCTTATGCTTCCAAAGCAATAAGCAACAAAAGTGGTTACTGCTAGCTGGGATAATTGATCTTGATTACCAAGGGAAATAGGGTTGCTACTTCACAATGGGGCCTAAAGCCCAGAGCAATCTCTTGGGCACCTGTTACTACTTCCCTGCCTAATAGTAAAAGTTAATGGAAAACTACATCAAGACAGGATTCATACATTTCAGAAATGAAGATTTGGTTTACCTCACCAGATACGAATAGTGGCCTGCTAAAATTGTGGGCTGAGGGCAGAAGAAACTTGGACTAGATAGTGAAAGAAGTAAGTTATAAATATCAGTGACAGCTTTGTGACCATTTGCATAAAGACTGGAGCAGCTATGTATATTTTACTCTTTACTCTTTATGTATATATACATTTGTTTATGTATATATACACATACACACATATATAAACTTCTATCTCCATTTTATAGTTTTTAGAGATTATTTTTCATGAAGTAACTTTGCATAAAGATTGATACCATCATTGTTGAAATTTTCACAATACTGATTTTGAAGATAGCAAGTCTTCATTTGTATGGAAAATAGTTGTGTCATGTTAAGTGGAAACATAGCACTGTATTGTTTATGAAAGGGTATACATAAGATGTAAGTTGTCAATTAGGCAGACCAGTGACTAAGTTGTTTCTCAGCTGCATATCCAGTCTTTAATATTCTGTTTTGTGAGGTTGAAGTTGGGATTCTAAACAACCCTTCTGCTTTGGCACCTTCCTTCCTCTTTGAATCTTATATGGATGAGGCACTAGAGGGAGTAGTAGGGTGGGAAGAGCAAGAAGATTCCTTTCTTCCTATGGACTCCATTTCTTTGTGCTTCCTATGATCATCGCTCCAGCAAGGCTTCTTCACCCTGGCAGTGGCTGTTCTGTTACGTGGCAGTAGTTGAACCAAGTTTGGGGGTCTTCCAACACTTGCAGAATTAACTTCAAAATGTCTTATCTCAGGTCGTTCCTGTTCGTCATTTTCCTTTCCCCAGTAAATCTGTTGCTTGATTCTAAAAAATGTCTTATCTCAGAGACATCAGATCTAACTGGCCAGTAGCATCTTCTCCTCAGAGATCTGAGTTTTAGCTGCTCCACAGCTTCTTCCTCTAAGGTTCTGAGTTTAATAATTCTAACACTTTCTATTGTTTTTTTCTGGTCCTAGAAGTGGTAACTTCTAGGTGGTAGCAAGTGGTCCTCTACTTGCTACCTTTATAATAATACACTGAAGTCCTCTTTTTATCTTTTCAGTTACTTCATGTTAGTGTTTTCTTAATCATATTTTTATTATATTGTTTGTTTTTTATCATGTAGTTTTTATCGTATTGCCTTTAAACAGGAAATGGTATGATTTCTATTCCCAACTTGACTTTGACTGATATTGAAAGCCTCAGGAAAATAAAACAATTTAATTGAGACGAAAAATCATGTAGGAAATAAAAGATGGATAACAAAGAAAAACAAACATTTAAATTTTTCCATCAAAGGAGCAACTAAACTGAACTCTCCTTTTTCTTCTTAGTTTTGGCTGATAAGTAGACCCACATGCAGTTGTTATGGGAATAACCTCCAAATGACAAATGTTTTAAAACATGTTCTACCCATTGGCACATTTACAAGTTATTTTCTGTTTTTGTTGCTAAAGGGTTCACACTACTGTTGTAGGGAGGCTCTAAGCACCTGTGGGTAACACTAGTGATTCCCTTCCCAAACAGGAAATTCTATGTAATTTGTTTGTTAAACCTCCTTCACAAAATGCCAATGGACATATTTTGCTTACTTTATAAAAATTGCAGGATTCAAAAATTATAGTTTATGAATGAATGATATATGGTGTATTGTTAGTGTCTGCCAAATTGTTAAGTGAAGTTGATTATGAAATATAAAAAGTTAATGTATAAAAAATGAGCAAAGGGCATAAATAGATACTTCTCAAAAAAGAATATACAGATAGCTAATAGACATGTGTTAAGTTGCTCAATATCAGAGAAATGGAAATTAAAATTACGATGAGATATCACTTTACACTAGTCAGAATGGGTGTCAGGAATAAATTCACAGACAAGTGTCAGAGAAGATGTGGAAGAAAGGTAACCATAGCGCACTGGTGGCAGGAATGCAGATTGGTGCATCACCAATGGAAAACTATTAGGAGAGAGAAAGGGAGAGAAGGGAGGGAAGAGGGGAGAAGGAGAGAGGGAACACTCATGGACCTAGACAGCAGTGTGGTAATTGCTGGGGGAGGGGATGTTGGAGGGGGATGAAAGAGAGCATAGGGGGATAAGTGGTGAAGGAAAGAGACTTGACTTGGCATGGTGAACACACAGTACAGTCCACAGATGATGTGTTGTGGACTTGTGCATCTGAAACCTATATAATTTTGTTAACCAGTGTCACCCCAATCAATTCAATAAAAGGCAAAAAAAAAAAAAAAAAAAAAAAAAACCCAAAAACAAACAAAAAAACCCACCAGTATGGAGGTTATTTAAAATATTAAAAATGGAACTATCTTATGACCCAGCAATTCCATTCTAGGTATGTATCCAAAATAACCCCAAATACAAGTTAGAAAGAATATATACACACCTATGTTCATTGCAGCATTATGTATAATAGCCAGCCCATGGGAGCAACCCTGGTGCCAATTGATGGATGAGTTTATAAAAAGTGGTGGTACCTATACACAATGAATATAGTATCAGCTATAGAAAACAAGAAAATCTTAACATCTGCAACAGCATTGGTGGCCCTTGGAGATAATATGCTCAGTGAAATAAGTCATTCAGGAAAAGACAAAATACCATATGACTCCACTTCTACGAAGGTCTGTCCTGAAAGTACAAACCTTGAAAACTTTTAATTATATTGACATTTGCTCAATACTTTTGGGACATACCTTGTATGTAAACTTTTTAAAGAACAGCATAAATGAACAAACAAAAGAGAAACAGACTCATGATACAGAGAACAGACTGATGGTTGCCAGAGGTTGCCAGAGTGAAAAAAGTGAAGGACTGAGAAGTACAAAGTGGTAATTACAAAACATTCATGGGGATGTAAAATACAGCATAGGAATACTGTAATAAATATTTACGGTGCCAATTGGGTACTGAAAATGCCTGGGGAAACATTTTGTAATGTATGTTACTGTCTAACCACTATGCTGTACACCTGAAGCTAATACAAAATAATATCAAATGTAAACTGTAATTGAATATATTATTTAAACTTTGAAATGGTGGGGAGGTGGATGTGAATGTCCCTTTTTTCCCCATTTTTGTAATGAATAATAGTAAAACATCTATAGAAATCAGAAGGACATGAAGAATTTTCCAATAACAGAGACTGAGACACTTGGGACAAAGTTGTAAGTTTTATTTATTTCAATCAATAATTAATTTTTAAAAAGGTTTTATTATTTTCAGCACTTGGCTATTGTAAGTAGTGCTGCTATGAACATAGGTGTGCATAGGTTCTTATGAATTGGTGTTTCAGGATTCTTTGGGTATAGTCCAAGTAGTGGAATTGCTGGATCAAAAGGCAGTTCCATTTTTAGTTTTTTAAGGAAACCCCATACTGTTTTCCACAGTGGCTGCACCAGCCTGCATTCCCACCAACAGTGTATGAGGGTTCCCTTTGCC